>VDFB02074139.1:0-64873 GCA_007258455.2 Sequoia sempervirens | reverse complement strand
AAAAATCGCCAAATTAAAAATAATGCATGGATAGAATAAAGTATTAAAGGTTGGAAAATAAAATCACATATTAAGACCTTTAATCACTTTCAATACTTAGGAAAATTTGAGTTCTAGAGAAAATCTAAGGATTTTGGATAAAGATGAAGGGTGATAAAATGAGAAACTTGCCTTGATAAACAAGAGTCTAAGTTTGATGAACTTGAGAAACTACTAAATGAATCAAACTGCTCAACCTTATAAGGCATTTTCAAGTCATTTACAAGTCACAATTTCAATTTGAGAAGAAGTTGAGCACTCTCCAGTTCAAGAGATAGAAAATTTTTCAAAATTTTTTGAGAGATAGAAATTTCGTAAGAGAGATGGAAATTTTGGAGTTCGAATGATTTGTCGAGGAGAACAAAGAGAAAGCAAAACTCTAAGTTGAAGGTTGAAATTTTCAGAGGAATAGCTTGCTTTTTCGGCAATGAAGACAAAATTCTCGAAGTTTCAAGTTGAATTGCCATCCATAGAGTATAATTCTGAAGTTTGATGGAATTCCTTATTTTTACCTCTGTCTTTATTCTTGCAAAATTTACTAAGTGTTGTTACTTGCAGCTTGATTTTTTTTTTGTAGAATTTAACATTTAACAAGCTGAAAGTTAGAATTTTCAGAGAAGAAATTTAAAGAAAATCATAATTGAAAGTTTTTAAATTTAATATATTTTCTTTTCTTGCAGGTTGATGACCACCCCCAGAGAATCTTCAAAGAAAGCACAAATGAAGTTCGCAAGCAAGGGAGTTCAACAGGAGTGAAAGATCAATTCCAAATGGATTTCCTCCGGTGATCGAGTGTGCTGAGTTAATGGTTGAATGCGCTAGGCATTACAATCCACAAGAAAGACAGATTGTTGCTCCTGATGGAAGGACTTTGGCACATCTCGGAGAATTGGCTATTTAGGAGGCATTTGGCATCCCTAGTTACAATAGAACTTCATATAAAACTAAGGAGGATGCAAGGAAAATCTTTGAAGATCAGGCATATCAATGTGCAACTGTCATCAACAAAATGTGGTTGGCAAAGCCAAGGGCTTCTGCGAAGAAAATGCCTAAGAAATTGCACTACACAGACTTGAAGGAGGACTACAGTGATATCATTTTGCTCTTGAACAAAATAATGGGCAGTCGTCAAGGCGCCCCCTTTGAAACATGGATGTACTTCTTCAACGATGAGATCACCTCTGGAGTTAGAATGTTCAACCGGTTGAGGATGATCAGTGATAACATCCATGAGCAATTGATCAACTTGGAGAGAACTAAGTCATTTTATATAAGTTCCTATGTCATCTATCTATTGGCAAGAGCCTATAGATATTCCGGATTAATATGCAAAGGTGTTGTGGGAAATGGAGAAAATGAATTCAAGGTGTATGAATGTTAACCCCCAATTGCAGCTGTTTGCCAAGTCTCATTTCAAAAGAGCACACGATGCATTCTTGATGTATATCACGAGGATACTATAGGGAGGGACCCATCAAAGGCTGACACATGAAGCTAAGAGCCTTTTCAGTAAATACAGATCCTGGTACATCTAGTTTCCGAGATTCACTTATATTAGAGTCCAAGGATTTACTGGGAATCCATTCAAGCTTCCCATCTACCCCACCCATAGAATGATTCTACTGAAGGTTCTTAGGCAACTGAAAACTTATCAAAATTTCCAGAGAGTGAAGAGCAAAGCAGCCATCACTTTCCCGTTCTTCATTGGGAACATGGAAGAATCTTGCCCATCTGCACAGGCAGCTGAAGGCGCTAGGCTAGAAATGCAGTGGCATCTGTTCACGTGATACTAGTCGAGAGCCAATTTTGATCCTCACCATCACATCAGATCCGTGAAGGGAAATAAATATAAACACAAGGTAGACCTGGAAGACTACTGGGCCAATGCTGCAGATGAATTCGATGTTTGGAAAAGATCATGGTCCAAATTCCCAGTCAGTCTAATCAGAATGATAGAACTCTTCCATGTGCTGGACCAACTTGAAGATGATGGCAAATATACACAGCCAGGTTTTGATGAAAGTCAGTCTCTTCTTCCCGTCCGTTGGTCAGAACTGGAACTCTCAGAGTTGACCACCTTCACGAGGCCAGTCATTAAATATTTGCAGTGGTGGGTAGACTAGCAGATTAAGGAACTATGGCGGAAGGGTGTTCCTTTGACATACACTTTGATGGGAGAAGTAGAATCTTACTCCTCAAATGTTGGCGCATCCTAAGGAGACGAGCCAATTGAGAGATCTAATCCCAAGAAAAGGAAGGAGACAAAAGGAAAAGAAATTGTAGATCAGGAACTTGCCAGGAAGAAGCAGAGGCCAGAACCTCTTCATTCTGTTGTGTCCGCAAACGTAAATGAAATTTTAGACATTGATGAATCTCTGGAAGACATAAGGATTCCTTCTCCTATCGCTGTTTAGTCGGAGGATGATGAGCCTCCATCTCCCACAGGCACAGAGATTCTATAATCCGACAATGAAGTTGACATTTTAGACAATGAGTTTGAAGAGGGAATGATTTCAGCCCTTAAAGGAATTCAAGAAATTTCGGGCACACATAACATTTAGGAAGAGCAAGATACTGAGCAGCCAACTATCCCCGATTGGCTGAAAGAGAGATTAAAGATGAAAGAACCAAAAGAAGTTCTGGAAGAAGACATGGCTGATTTCTTGGCCAGATTAGAAGCAGTCAGTGCAAGAAAGCGTGCCAAAACATTCTCCACCATCCAGAGAGATGAAGTCGGGAATCGTACAGTCCAAGTTGCTATACCGATAGTTGACAAGTCGAGGGAGGAAATTACTCCCCAGGAATATGCCATTGCCACTGTCAATTTGGGCCCAACCACGAAATGACAGGAAGTGGAAGAATTGGAGAATTTCGTCGCCACTATCAAAGCGAGGCTGGAGAAGGAAGTAGCGAAGAAGAAAGAATACAAACGAGAGGTTGAACGACTCAAGGAATATATTCAGCATTTGACTAAGCCTCTCGATCAAACCATATCAGTGGCTCCTCCATTAATGAACACTTCCCAGGAGAATTTTGAAGAGGAGAAGACTATAGCCAAGGAGACCAAAGAATGGATAACCAACAAAAGTGGAGAAGTGGCTGTGTTTGCCGAGAAATTGGCATTGGCATACGGGCAAACTTCCTCTTTGCTCTCAAGGATTGTTGCATTGGCGGAAACGTGGGATAATGCTCAGGATATTCGAGACAGAATCATTCCGTGTCTCAAAGTGCTTAAAGGAGTCCCGAAGCCAAAGCTAGTCAATGGAAAGGTAATTGCAGCAGGCGCAACTTATGATTTCAACGGTTGGTACATGGCATTGATTACACGCAATGAATCCTACAGAAGGTAAAGGCGGATACTATTCAGATTGAGGGAAGGATGGAGATTTGTAATGAACCAGACCAATTTTTTCAATTTTTCAATAGCAATTACAATGCAACACGCACCCATTAAGGTTAGCTCCAAAACCAAAACGATGTGGAAAGTAACTCTAACCAAGAATATGCTTAGGAGGGGCGATCATGTGGTCAGAGGATCTGATGCAATGCTGAATTGAAAGTAATACAATGCTGAAGAAATCAACACCAAGAATGTGCTTCCATACCCAAGGTGGGCAAGGAGCTACCATATGGAGGAGGAATTGGAAAGATGATGCAATGCTGAAAGTAACTAAAACACCAAGAATGTGCACTCAAACTCGAAATAGATGAAGTGCTAACATATGGTGCTGAGGATCTAGTGCAATACAATGAAGACTGAATAGTGGCCAGTCTCTTCCACTAAGAGTGGGAAATTACAAAAAGCTTAGCAAGTAAATAAGATAGCTGACAGTACTACTATTCAGCTTTACAATGATATAGAAATGCCTACCAAGATTACTGAGTTAGAAGTATATCAATGCTGCAACAATGTATATTGTCTCTTCAATACTCAACAAGAACCCCCAGACTCAAACCCCACTCAAATGATGAACTCCTACAATCTGATATGACTGAACAATGACTGCAAATGCACAAACCAGCAACACTACAATTCACAAAAGTGCTCATAAATCACTCCACACTCACACAAATCACATGAAATAAAATGCATAACCACCTAGGGATGAAGGCGCCGAAGATACAATCCCAAAACCGCCCCGAAGACTTGTCTTTGTTTTTGCACAGATTTCAATGTACTCCCAAAAGGTACGACCCTCAAGGAAGGGCGACTTTGCTGCTCTAAAATCACACACTGAACATAAAAATCTGCAACTTGGCATAGAGGGGCGCCCAAGGCTGCAAAACAGATTTGTTAAGTACCTAGAACAAAACAAAAATCATACAAAGACTTATAAGCAAAAATGACTTCCAGCTATGCTAAATCAGCAAACTCCAAAATGCCCAAAAACATAATAGACTCCAACTATAAGTTCTATTTGCAATCTCTAATTGAGAAGCAATCACTAAATCGGCTAGATGTTGTCTTTCAAACATGAAGACTGATCCTTGCTAGGAGGTATGCATTCCTTGAAGCACTTTGCCTGTATTCATTCCAGCAGCATAACAGTAAGGTAGACATAAGATGCTAAAATGAAGAGTAGAGGCCTCCTTATATAATCTCCAAAAAGAATCTCCAGCAACTTCTAGAAGGTACACCCAACCTCCAAAGAATTAGGTTTTTGGCTTGACTTTTGACTCCTTCCTCTTTAGGCGTACAACCTCTCAAGATATAACATTTTGATTACTTAAAATATTTCTTTCCTCAAAGTGGCGTCCAAACCCCTCAAGAGCAATTTGACTTTAGAAATATTAAATCACCTCCAAATGAGGCATCCACCCATGAAGTTGTTGATGTGATTTTTATGACCGCACCAATCAGCAGAACAAAGTTGTTCGAAGGCTACTCCATTCTCTCTTGATCAAAGTATTCCGTGTGCTAAGATTGCGAGAAAGTTCGCACGTTCAACTCCAAGGTTCCGAAATACTTGGAATACCCTCAGTTGGTTTGATGTGAATTGCTGTTTTCACGAGGGGACTTACACAATTGTTCAGGATACTTGCAGTTAACAGTAAATAGATGATTGGAAGGGATTTGTGCAATGCGGATGAGTTAGCAATAAGTACGTTTCCTAAGATTAACCAAAATTGAACGGAAAGTAAATGAGTGTAAGGGTAAGAAAATTCTAGATTCTACTCTAAGGTGGGACGTGGGATCAATCTTAACAGCTTCAACCAAACTCTGTTCCGCCTCACGCTGGACAGCTTACACAAAGTAGGTGCAATCTTCAAAGGGATAGCTAGTAATTTTCAAGTTACTACCCAACATCAAGATACCATCAAAACGACGCATACCAAGACATGAGCTACAACTGAAGTTAAGTTTATGAAATACTCCAGTAGACCACGCAAGGCAAACTTGCCGTCAACAAGCCGCTAGTGGTATGGAATGAAATGAAGTGCCTTGATCAATGCCACACATCCACAGCTACTATCTACTTGCATGAAATGAAAATGCTACTTCTTAAACTACTTTATGCTATCTTACGCTACTTGGAATTGAAGGGACGAAGAAACCTTGCTAGCTAAACACAATGAAGACGAATTTCACCATCAATGAAAATATCTATTATGAAAGTGTTACACAACAATCTCTTACAAAAGTTTTCAAAGGAAAACTTTTCCTTCTCCTCCAAACTATGCTAAACTATCAAGCAAAATGTCTACTCTGCTCTACTCTCTAATCTGATCTCCACTCTCTAGTTCTGATTCTAATTCTAATTAATTACAAATGAGGGGGACTCCCCCTTTTATAGATAGCCCAGTCCAATGGACGGCTCAGATTAAGCCACCTTAGCCCTAACCCTAAAAACTGCCAGAATGGGGAGCGGTACATTATATGAATCAAAGATTCCCACTCACTCCCAAAATAGTAAAGGCAATTAATGCCCATAATCAGTCTTCTAGAAGATCATCGTCCAGTAGTGCATTCCCATTCTCCTTCTTTCTGGCTGCAAACTTAATGAACCTGCCAAGTACAGCCTTAACCTCCTGAACTAAAATGGGTGGAATGCAATCAAGCTGGAACTCTAACACCGTAACTGACTGTTCATGCCTTGCACAAGATTTTCTCCAAGCAACTAAGGAATCCTGTGTGCTCTAAATCAAGCTGGAGAAAGTGGAAGTGTTCTCAAAGTCATCCTGTACGAAGGTCTTCACCTCTGAAAAGAAAGGCAGCAGCCTACCCCTCAAATTATCAACAATCACCTCATCTAGATTCAACTTCCTAGCAAATATAGCCTCGAAAGTATTCTGGACTCCATCAATGATATAGGCCATAGCCTTTCGTACTCTAGTTGAATCTGCCTGTGCTGCGTCGAAGAAACCACGTCCCGTGATTGCTGAAGAATACCATCTAGAAAAGTCATACTTGTCATTCTCCTAAATGACCCCTCCATCAATCAACAACCGCAAAGGAACATGTCTCAACGCCTCAAGACGCTGAATAACTTTGCTCTGATAAACAAAAGCATCACCCCAGGCCTGATCAACTACCTCCATCCGTGCCAAAATACTAGAAGCTTGCTGAAAAGCAAGAGCAAGGTCTTCCATAAATTTTTCTGTCTCAACACGAACTCCTATGACCCACTTATTTGCCTCGTGTGCCATCTTCCCTAACTCCAACAAGTCACCGATTGACTCTCTAGGTATGTCAGCTGGAAGCTCTATCGTTTAAATCTCCTGCCCACGAGGACGAGACAACTGCTACACATATCCTATCAAAGCCTTATGCTCTCTTTTCAACTTCTTGTACTTTCCTTCCTTTTTAAATAATCTGTCCTTGAGGGTGTGATAGGAGTTATCACATTCCTCTACAATCTGTGCACCTGTGGGGCGTCCTAACTCCAAAGTTGTGACCACGTAGTTTTTTGGTACCGCTTCGTCTCGATCACAATCAACTTGTGGTACTGCCATGTGAAGGGTGCGGGAACCATCCTCTTCAGTCGAAATCTTTGAAAATTTCTGTGCTCTCTTCTTCTGTGGAGGTGCACTGATCCTGCTCAAAAACTCTTCCATTTCAATTGCTGGATTAATCTCTTCACTGGGGCTTCTCCTCATCCTATCTCTGAGCCAATCAGGTACTGTATATTGTATATCAAATGGCTGCTGTTCTTGTGCCTCTACTTCACGAACTTGTTCAACTTCTATATCATTCTGGTGAGGCTCATTGTCCTCAAGTCGCTGAGTATCTCTTGAAACTATATCATCATCGTCTAAAGCCGCCTCTAACTCTTGCTGAAATTGAGGGTCAGTAGTAGTCCCCACATCATCTTGCTGATCATCTCTAGCAAGTGCATTGACGCTCTGGCCAACTGATTCTCTCCGTGGTGGTTGATTATTTTCTTGTACCACTTGCACCTGATTCAATGCATTTCTTTGATCAGCAAATAAACAAACCTCCTGTAAGCTTGGAGAACGTGTCTCCAATGGCGTGGGTGATTCAACGCTGAACAGGCTCCTTCCTTCTAGATTCTGGACCTCGTGTGATTTGTTTCTTCCTGCCGGTGATAGGTGTCCTGTGATCTCCCATCAAATTGTAAGTCAAATCAATCGACCTACTCTTCAACCTGCTCACACGTCTGTCAACCCATGCCCTGGTAAATGTCAAGACTGGAATGGACAATGTGTCCAAGTCAGCAACCTCTGGTTCTGACCAATTCGGGAATGGAAGTGGAGTATCTCTCACTGCGTCATAATCTGGATGGACAACGTCCATGTCCTCATTTACCTGGTCTGGTACCGGAATGACTTCACACTCCCTAATCATGTTAATTGGCAACCTAGAGAACATTCTTTTCCTGACTTCAGCCTCGTCCAACGCATCAACCCAAAAATCCTCAATATTTGCCTTATTTTTAAATTCCTCTGACAGTACCCATTTGATGTTATGCGGATCATAGTGTTGTCGGCCGGTGTGATATGAAAAGTGATAAAACTGAAGCTTGCTCTCGGCTTCTCTAGCTGCCTGTAATGAAGGACACACTTCATCGGAATTTCCCATGACAATTGGGAAGTCAACACCTCCTTTCTTTCTCTTCTGAATCTTATCGTAGGCAACCAATTGCCTAGATATCTCTAACATCAATATTCTGTTGGTTGGGTACTTAGGCAGTCTATATGGATATGACGAAAATCCTTGCAGCCTTATGTAAGAAAACTTTGGAAATTGTATAAACCAACACCCATACCTCTCAATCAATTCTTGGGCTTCCCTCGAGATCCTGTGATGCATCCGCTCCTGAAGCAATCTCGTGATGTGCATGGTGAAGGCGTCATTGACACGCTTGTAATGAGTGGTACTTGTCAAATGCAACTGCGGACAAGCCTCATGAATTTTAAACTGATGAGAACCACAGCCAACAGGCTCCTTATATGAAATTCCTCTATATTTCATCATACGAGCCAACATGTAAATGATGTAAGAGCTCATATAGAATGTCTTCGTTCTTCTGAAACTCAGGAGTTGCTCGTGCAAATTGTCACTGATCATTTCAGCCCAGTTGGCGTACTCCTTTCCTTCCAGCACGAGGTTGATGTAATAGAACATCCATGGCTTGAAAATAAAAGCTTGAGGGCAACCTCCAACTCTGCTCAGCATCATAATGAGATCACAGTACTTTTGCTTCAAGTCATCTGATATATTTTGGCTCGGCTGCTTCGTACGAAAGGGCTTGGGATTGCTCATCCAGTGAGTATTGATCGTTTTTGTACATCTCTCGAATGCAGAAGCATACATTCGTTCAGCTCGCTCCCTCGATTTGTAAATCATGTTTCTATGCGCTAGGATTCCAAAGGCTTCACCAATGGTGGCAGGAGTGAGGTTGGCGAGCACTTGACCATCTGGTGACATGATTGACCTGTGGTCCTTCTCATAGTAGTTGGCGCACTCCATCATCAACTCCGAACACTGAATGGCTGGTGGGAAACTAGCAGTTGCATATAATCCGCTTTGAACAATGTTGTGCGAAGTGTTCGAAGGTCGATGATTACCAATCCCCAACATTCCATTCTTGAAAGTCTCTAAGTTGACGGAGACCAAGTTTGTATCCGCTAGCTTGCCCAACTTTGAAGTAAACTTCGACTCCGGCAAGAAAGACTTGCTCAGCTTCTTTATAACAGCTTGCCTGGATGCACCATTGTTCTCCTTGCCAGTTGTCCTTGCTTCAGCCATCTGCAAAACAATAAACATTCATCATCAAATTAACTTAGAAAAATAAATAAAATACTTTGTAGGGCTGCCAGTCGACTTCAAGAACTTGAGAAGCTGCAATATTATTTCTCGTTTGCAAACCTCAACTTCTTCTCCAACAGACTTCAAATTATCAATCACTTAGAAATAAATTTCTAAGCAAGCTTCAGCAACTTTACTTCACACTCAGCAACTGCAGATTTTAGTAACTTCACTATTGTAAATTCGTACTTCTTCAACCAACAAATCAGCAAGTGCGCACTTCCTTAGTAACACTTAGCTTCAACAATATTCTTTTTTTCAAATCAAAATTTCTCCACTTGCACTGGCAACTCCAAATCCTTCAGAGCAAAATCGAACTTCCTTGCACTACAGCAACTTCCAATGCCTCTCACTCAGCAACTCACTCGCCAGCTTTAAAAATTCAAACCTCTTCAACACTTGCAGCCTTAGCAACTTTTAGCTTCACACTCAACTCAGCTTCAGACCCAGAGCAAATTTGAATTCCTACAATTGGTGAAGATAAATGAAAAACTTCTCATTTTTATAGCAAAAATCGAATTCTAGAAGGAGCTAAGTATAGCCAGTACATTAACTCTCCACTACTTGATTTCAAGAATTCGAATTTTCCCTCTCTGGTGTTTTCGACACTTGTCTTTCGACGTACGAAATCTCATTCTTCTAGAAGTTCAACTTTGATTGGCCTCTTTTGAATTCACTTTCGAAATTTTTTAATTTAAACTCATCAATTTAACAATTTCCATTCGCCAGCCGAAGTTCTGTCTTGCAAATTTCAAATTTGAATCACCTCTAACGCTCTGGGAAATTCACCAGTGAAGAATTCAATCAAAAATATCTAGGCAATTTTACTTTAAATTCATCGTCGAAGCATTTTCCTTTCAAAAACCATTTTATTCAAATTTGCCTTAGAAAATTTTAAATTCTCCCTTAGGAAAATTTCACAATTCGAGCACCGATCAAATTCTTCATGTTGAAGGCCTTGGCGAAGTGCGGAAGACATGGAAATCCATTTCTCATCGAAGAAAATCAGTACCCAGAAGGAAATTTTCTCCAAAACGCGATGAATCCATGGGTACACAACAAACGGGTTCATTTAATTTTTTTTGAATTTTGAACCTTGGAAAAAACAATTTTATTCCTGTTCTTCACATCTGTGAGTATTTCTTGTTGCTCTGACTTGAAAATATTTAATCAACCTGTGCAGCTGGCATCCCCCGACTTCATCTCCGACAACTTCATTCGTGCTTCTGAAAAATTTCACACTTCCAAGTCCAGGCGTGATTTTCCTAAGGGAGAAATTTTGTGCCTTAGAAAATTTTGAATCACTTAGCATTTTGAATTTTATCTTCAAATCATCTTGCCAGTGGTGAATTTTTTTTTTTTTTTATCCATGCTCAACATATTTTATTCATCACTTAGCCATATCATCTTGCACTTGGCGCATATGACACTTAGGAAAAAATTTTCATCCAATGCCTGGGATGCTGTATTTTACACCACCTTATATACTTTAGGCGCATATGACACTTAAGGATATTCATCTTGTCTTTGGAAAATTTTTTATCACTTAGCACTTTCAACGCCTTACAATATTCATCAACTTTACCTTATAGGCTTAGCATTTCCAACGCCTAGCAATACTTACACCACCTTAGGCGCATTTTACATATGGAAGGGGAATAATACTTTACCACGCCTAGCATATTTCATCTTCACCTTAAGCGCACCCCACACCTAGAAGAGAATATTTCACATTTCAATGCCATAGTCATTTTATCTTTTCCATTTCACCTTGTTTACCACTTTTCACTCCACACTTTACTTTTTTCATGGCGCATTTGGGCATATGAGGAGAATGGGCGCATTTTGCATGGTGAGGTGGATGAAACTTTTTCAAATGCCTTTGACTTGTTGACTTGTTTGTTGCATGGGCGCATTTGAGAGGGAGAGGAGAATAAAGCTTTTCCCATCGCCCCCTTTGTGACCCTTCAACTTCCTCATTTTTGTCTTTACATGCCCTCACTTGGGCGCATTTTGGCATGAGAGGAAGACGAAACACTTTTGACTTCCTTGACTTTCTTGAGAGGTGGGCGCATTTTGCCATGTGAGGTGGATGAGAGTTAAATTTAGCCACTCTTTCTTGCCTTTGCCTTAGATTTTCTTCTTGGGCGCATTTGGCATAGGGAGGTGGATGAAAATCTATACTTAGAAAAATTTTCAAACATGAGACCTTGCATGAGGGCGCATTTTGCCATAGGAGCAGGATGAACTTTTGCCTTAGAAATTTTTTTTATGCTTCTTCATCAAGCAGGGCACATTTGGAGGTGGCAGGAGGATATCCAACACTTAGAATATTTTCTGATGCTATTAGCTTGAAGTGGGCGCATTTTCATGGTGGTGCAGGATAAACTCTTAGACTTAGCCGTTTTTACCTTCTTCTGCTGGCTTATCCATGCCTTGCTATAAATAGTAAGCCTTTTAATTCTTGCACTTCAGAAGCTCAGATTTGTCTAGAGATTTTAGACACTGCATCTTCACGACCTCGTTGGCCTGTTGACACTGCTATTTCGGGTTGGCATGCTATTTTTAGCCCATTTCTGAAGGTGGTTTGCTATTTATAGTAACTGTCTGCTTCTGATATCTCCACAGCTCTGTTTGATTTGAAATTTGAATGATTCGCTCCTCACCACGTGACCTTCCTGTTGACATCGGCGCCTGCAACTGATTTGCTATTTTTAGCCTATTTCCAAAATGACTTACTATAAATAGTAAGTGCTCCATTTGCCTTCAAATTTTACCAGCAGATAGCTTGAAGGATGTTGATCGCGGTGGTTTACACTGGTTTTCGAAAATTTTGACTTTTTACCCCACTTTTCAGGCCCTGAAGTTGGAAACTCTAATTTGTTCTGCATGCATATCAAATGATCTCTGTTTGTTCTTGTTTCTGCTGCATTGCGATCAGCTTTGATTCTGGAGTGCTGGGAGGCGGCTGTCGGGATGCACCTGCTAAAAATAGTAAGTTCCTAAATGAGTGACCATCTTCGTTTGCATGTCACATCATCGCGAAGCTCTCGAAAAACCCATAAGGAATATGCAGACATGCAAAGAAAACCCTGACATGCAAACCCTAAAAATAGCCTCTGAAGGCTGAACTCTAAAAGTCGCTATCTCGCTTTGCATGTTATACCATCGCGAAGGTCTTTGAAAACCCAGAAGGAATCTCCAGACATGTGTTGAAAAAATCTGCATCTAAGCCCTGAAATCTGCTCCGGAAGCTGAACTGCTAAAAATAGAAAGTCGTCCGTTTCAGCTCAAATTTTGCTAGAGAGTAGCCTGATGTGTTCTGAATGTAGTGTGACTGTCGGAATTTCAAGGATGCTGACGGAATACCCTGAATTGCATACTTACTAAAAATAGCAAGTACCTGGAATTTGATGAAATTTCAGTGAGGGCCTGCTGGAAGCATACTGACAGCAACGTTAGTCTTTGTTTTCAATTTATTCACTTCGTTCGACCTCAGATTGGCCGGGAAAGTACAAACCCTAATTTTCAGACTTGACCAAATTTCACGTTTAAGCTCAATGGCGGGCACATCCCGAAAGGTAGACCAGAAAAGAGACGGATAGAGAGAGAGAGAGACAAAAACCAAAGCCAAAAGACTAGAATGGAGCAAAATTTAGGGGGTCCCCATCTTGAATGGGGCGATGTGTGAAAAGGTCACAACAGAAGTCCCTCCTTTAAAAACAACATTAAGTTATATCACTAGGCCAAGGGGGCCAAAGTGAAATTATAACATTATTTTAATTAAAATAACTTACCCCTCCAATAATGCATTAAAAGGCCAAAAATCAAAGTTACTCACTGAGCTGCCAGAAGAGGAAAGCCCGCTGAGTTGATGTCAACTGAACCACTGCCGAAAATAGAATTTACTAAAAATAGGAAATTCAGAAAGTTGCTCGGATCAAAGTGCATGCGATACCATTGCGAAGCTTTCTGAAAACCCAGAAAGAATTCGCAATCCAAAATCCCAAACTCTAAGATGTAGCAATCATAACTTACTAAAATTAGTAAGTCTGGAAAGGTTGCCCGATGCAGTTGCATGTCATACCACTGTGAAGCTCCGAAAACCCAAAAGGAATCCAGAATCCAAACAGCCAAACTCCAACATGCAAACCCCCAAATTTTGAAAAGAAACCACCAAGCAACTTGAAACCCTAATTCTGCCTCTGACTAGCTGACAACACACCAGGGATAGGCTATTAATCACTGGAAGGTGTAGTGTTAAAAATGGGGACATTACAAGATCCATGAGAAAATTCTACTAATAGTTGCAGATGCAGTTGAGAAGGACATTGTGTGAGAAAATGACATGCAGCTGGAAAACTTGAAACATAAAGTTCAAGGAATTTTCCTCACCACTACTGGGCCGATCCTCAGACAAAATTTGACTAAGGTGGCTGACTTCCTATCCATCTTCTATGTTTTTTAGCGGCAGGAATCAGATTGGGAGGATGCTTTTGTAGAATGTTCGGATGATTTGGATCTGCTTGAACAAAAGGTCAATGTGTTGCCACTTGTCACGATCAAGGAGGTCAGCATGATAGTTTCCAGATTTATCCAGTACAATGCCACCAAAGAGGATAAGGATGTGCCTCCCCAAGGATAGCTCTTCACTTCAATTCACTTGTTAACTCATTGATCATTGATTGTATTTTGGGAAACCCTAATTAGGGTTGCTTTCTTTCAATCTTGGTCGTCAATCTTGAATTAATCTTGACCGTTTATTGTATTCCTGAAACTCTATATAAACTCTCCACTCTGTCATTTCTTATATAGAATAAGTGGGAGAGAAACTTATGAAATTGTTACTTAAGGCTGCTTTTGTAATGTCCCCAATTTAGCCCTACACTCTTCATTTGGATTTAGCCTATTTCTGGAAGCTCGTAGGCTAAGCAGAAGCTCGAAATTAGGGTTTCCAAACTTCTTGGAGGAAGTTTTCGTCTTTTTGCGGAGCTTGCACTTGGAAATGTTGAACTTGGATTGCAGATTCCTTCTGGGTTTTCTGAGAGCTTCGCGTTGGTGGTTTCGGGTCGGCATTCTGAGCACTTTTGAGAATTTACTATTTTTAGTAAATTCTATTTCTGGCAGTGGTCCTGTTGACTTCGGCTTGGTTGGCTCTCATCTTCAGTATGTTCAGTTGGTTTGATCAATCTTGACCTTGGGGAGCATTTTTGGTGAGATATCCAGTTGATTTTAAAATGTTATACTTTAATGTTATATTTTATTATTGAGACCCCTTGGCCTAGTGAAGCAACTTTAAGTTGTTCATAAAAGGGGGATTTTGAGGGGTGGCGCCCCATGGAGTTATTTTATTATATTCTAAGGTCCAAAAATCAATGTTTGAAAAGGGACGCCCATCTTGAGGAGAAGATTAATTCAAATTAAAAAGTTAAATTGCCTTGAGAAAAGAGATGCCATCTTTGGAGGGAAAAGGAGTTACTTCAAATTTGAAAATTAGGGTTTCTAGAAGCTTTTGGAGAGTTCTCACAAAGTTATAAAAGGAGAGCTTGGGTCTTCATTTGGGCATCTGATATCTTGAGTATTGTTATGCTGCCGAAATGGTTGCTGGATTGCTTCGAGGAATGAATGCCTCCTAGCTTTGGCTCGACTTCGTGCTTGAGAGATAGCACCTAGTGGAGAGGTTTGCTTGTTTGAGTGACATTTTGTAGTGAGGTTTGCATTTGTAGTTTGGGTTTACTTATGTAGTTCAGTTTATTGCATTTTATGTCATTTTCTGGAGTTGTTGATAATAGGGCTGAATCTATAGTTTCACTCATAAATAAAAAAATACAAAAAGAGTTGTTCTGGGTATTGTCTCATTGGTTTTCTTTTTTGGAAGAGATCCTTCATGAATATTTGCAGATTTTAATACGAAGTTTATGATTTTATAAAGCAAATTCGTCATTTCTTGAAAGCCCTACTTTCTGGAGTGCTTTGGGATCCGTGCCATTAATTAATAGCCACTTGTAGCTGCCCTTTTTCATTACTAAACTAGGCGCCATCATTTTAAGAGTATTTTGCATCAGTTTTCATGTAATTTGAGTGAGAAATGAGTGAGTTGTGAGCTTTTCATTGAGTTTATGCATTGCTGGTTCTGTAATTCATGTTGCTGGTCTGTCAGATCAGACTTGAGAAAATTGCATATTAGCGAAGGACGGGTGTTAGGAATTCATTATTGACCTAGTGGATGACATCTTTACTATTGCAGCAACTTGTAGAGCTTAAATCCTTGATCTTGCAGGCATTCTACTTCTCATTGTAAGCTGAACAGTAGTACTGTCAGCATTTCTCTCAGTTTTGCTTATCATGTTTGTAATTGCCCACTGAATAAGTGGAAGAGGCTGGCTTGCCGCCTATTTACTTTGATTTGCATTGTAATATCTTACATCTCCGCCCTATGGTAGCTCCATTCCCACTCCGGGTTTGAAAGCACATTCTGGGTGTTGAGTTTATTTCGAAGTTGCATTTGTATTTCTTTAAATCTCCACCATATGGTCGCCTCATTCCATTCTGGTTTGGGTAGCACATACTTGGTGTTGAGTTACTTTCAGTTGCAGTTCTGATTTATTGTACTGACGATCCTCTTGCCATATGACAGCCTCTCTCTTGTTGAGATTGAGTGCGCATTCTTGGCAATGAGTTATATTGTAACCGCTGGTTTGATTTATCTAACCCTAATGGGTGCCTTCTACATTGTTGTGTACTTGGCAAATTTTGAAAAAAATTGGTTCGGGATATTACAGCTTTGAGAATAAAGTTCATATTGCATGAGATGCTTTAAATACTTTTATTGTCAAGTGGTTGCATGGTTCCATATTTTTCTTCCATATAGAGTAAATTAAAGTAGTATTTGATTTGAGTGTATGTTAGATGAATGATAGATTGATAGTATAGATTGGTGGAACTTTCGCTCATACTTTCTTTGGATGGATGATTTCCTTTCAATGCGTAAAGTTAGACTGGGCTGATAATGTGGATGCTTCAATTGCTTACTTTGAATAATATTGTTCTTTTGATGGTATCATTCTTGGTAAGAAAATCTTAAACACATATCCCAGAAGATTGCACTTGCTTTGTGTAGTTGTCATTTTTTTCATGGTGAAACAAAGTCTTGTTCCTTAGTTTCACTTAATCTTACCGTCTCTTGACTTCATAGGAGTAGTATAGGATTTCTGAACCCTCATCCTTTTTTCCATTTTTTAAAATTCTTAAAATCAAAAATCAAAAAAAAAATAGAGCATTCAACGTCAAATCAACCTAAGTCCTTGCTTTCGAGTAATTTGCTGACAAAGGTCCCTTTGTGATACTAGCATATCACATCATCCATTGAGCTTGTCCACACCTAACTTACGAAACATTGGAATTGCCGTATGATCTTTCTTGTAATCTTAGCATATGAGGTAGTTTTTCAAGAGAGGATAGAGCGTCTTTGGACTCTTTATTCTAGAGTGTTCGGTGTGTCATAAAACACGCATCAACAAAACCCAATAACAAAGTCACTATCTGATAGCAACTGGAGGTATTCTGACTTAATTACCTCTAAAGCACGCATGACAGTCTGCAGAGTAGATAGGGAAGTGCCAACTACTTGCCAACTACTATCCATGTTCTCCTTTCCTCCAATTGTGTTGACCACATGAGGTACTCCACAAACTTGTGTGTATTGTTGAAATGAGATAAGGTTTGGAGTTTGGACAACCCTATTCTCAGTGACTATCAATTGTTCCTTGAGTCTTGGTGTCTCATTAGACTCATGCCTACCATCCACCTCAACCAATGCATTACCCAATCTGCTGGCAGATGTAAGAGACATGCTCCCACTAGTAGACACCTTGTAATCCTCATGCAAATGAGATGGGGCAGTGTGATGATTCAACACACTAGTCACACAAGACTCTGCCTCCTCAGCATAAGACTCACCAATAGGAATCTCTACTCTACCAATGTAGAGACTAGTAACCCTGTCAGGTGCAGACGCAAGCACCTCACTGCTAGCTAGTTCACAAGGTGCATGCAACTATGCCTCTATCGCAACTGTATCCTGAACCCTCAAACCATGAGTACCATTCTCATCTGTAGGTGTCATGGCAGCCCTGGAAGACTGAATTTCTGCTGTGGATGATGATGATTGAGCCAAACTCAATTCCTCATAGAGTTCGTCTATCTGAATCTTTGATTCTTGAAGGGCCCTCTGAGTGCTCTTCAGAGAATCATGGGTAATCTCAAGCTCGTAGAAAAGCTTTTCAACTTCTTCGTCTTACCCTTTCAATGCATCAAGGTAGGACTCACCAAGCATGAGTAGGTGATCTCTATCCGAGAGTAGCTGTAGGTAGTTAGTCTTCGTTTTCATCAACGCCTCTTTGAGTGCATGGTAACCTACAAGGGAAAGACCTCCTTCTTGATTGTTGTATATCCCTAGAACCCTCCAACAATACTTTACCATCAGTTGAAGAGTGTCATCGAAGTGTTTAATGGCTGCCTCAATCTGGCCTTCATTCATCTTTAGTTGTCCTGTCAACTGATTGGACTCCTAGGACTCATCAATCTCGTGTAAATTTTCTGATTTTAGATCAAAGTCATGCAACATACAATCTGATTTGTTTTCAAGGCTATTATCAATTTCATGAGCGCTGAAAATGTCATCCTGGGGTTCTGTCAAACAAGTATCATGATGTAAAGCATTCTCATCATCAATCACCTTAGATTTGAACCCCTTTTCTTCCACTTAGTCCTCATCAAACAAGTAGAACCTCAACTTACCCTCACATTGTTTGAAAACACTGTGAACCAAGTTATAAGCAACTGTAGAAGTCACTTGTTCTTGCTTTTGAACAGCCAACGATAGGGATAAGATAGGCTGGGTAATATCATCACTTTCATTAATAATTGAAGACATAATGATTCCCATGTAGTCCTGAATAGATTTATCATGTTCCTCACTAATGGGAATCTGGAAGAGATGAAACATCTGTAAAATAAGATCATCACAATCCTAGTCAATCATAACAATACACGATCTCACTTGTGCCATCAACTATAGGACCTTGACCCTCTTCCCAAAAGGCGGCCTTCTGATATCACCTATCCCATCAAAGCTTTCGATAATCAGCTGCAATATCTTTCTCATTTTGCCACCATTATAAGGAACTTGAGGAGCTGTAATCCTTATAATTTACATGAGGCAAAGAGTAACAGCAACCCTTATCTCCTCATTTTTGTGTCTCCATAACTTGTGCTCATGCAAAGAAGTCACTGCTAGTCATAGCAATCTGCAACAATTCAGAAGGCGACTGTCCAACAAGACTCAAACATTCTACTATTCTTTTCAGTGTGACCAAAGTATCATCCTTGGGTTGACTGCAAAACTTACTACCTGTTTCGTAGAGTATTTTTCTCAACCACTTTCCATCACTTGATACCAACTCTTTGTCATTGTCTGAATCCATACCTTTAAATCTGAATTGAAAACTATGAGTGCTGGAGGCATAAAGTTATTCGATAATTTTCTTAGATTGATAGATGAAGTGATTATCAAACTTAAACATTAACAATGCACATAAGATGATTTCGATGAAATGATTAATATTGAACCGAAAACTGTTGTAGAATTTCCTACTAAGAACATGCATGTTTGAATGGTGATAAGCTACAGAACTGAGTTTACTTCTGATGTGCAATGGAACTTAATTTACTGGTATTGCTTAGATTTTGTAGAAGCATTAAAGCTTAACATAACAAGTGTGATGATGACATTCAATACAAAAGCAATACAAATATGATAGACTAGAATATGATATTCCACTTCCAAATAAGTCTGATTTACAAAATACTTATGCTTAGAAATAGTGATTGCAGAAACTAAGTGTAAATATGACACAAAATTTGCACACAACAGGGAAATACCCATTATTTGTTGTCTTCAGTGCTTCCAGTATTGACATTAGACATCACTGGAAGCTAACACCAACTCCAGTGGCTACATAAGTTGGCAGCAATACCATTCTTGTATCTACGGTTCACACCAATTAGAATCAACAACCATTCAAATGATTGGTGGCAACAAGCAAGTAACTAGGCACCTCACTCAGGACCGATACTCTCACCAAGGCCTTATTAAGTTGCGGAAGCTACAAGCAATTGCAATGTTCCTTCTATTGGCGTTTAAATTTGCACCTCTGGAATGCATATTTGAAATAGACAGCTATGCACAGTAAAACTGCTCTTCAAATTAGGAGGGGAAGCTCCCTCTTGCTGATGGTGTTGAAAGAAAGTAAACTAAAAACTAAGTTGCCTATCTTTTGATCAGCTAGAGCACAAGGTTTATTAAACACAAACGCCGCAGCTGAGATTTTCTGTTTTAAGAACTTCAACTATGACTTACTTAAGCTAAAGACATTTCCAACTTCTCAAGTAATACGTAGAGTAAGAGAAACTAGAAATGAACAAGGTTGAATCTCTGACAAAAATGCTTTAATAAACTCTTTCTCAACAAACATCTACACACTTCAATGTAAGTTGAAATAAAGATCATAAAAGCATAACATGAATAACGGAAATCTAAGACGTTATACCAAGGCAAAGGAGGCTCATGATTTTATTTCTCAAACTTCTGGAACAAAATCTACTACTAACATGCCTGGAACAAGAGCTTGTAGCTAAAGAGGCTTGCAATCTTGTACTTACACAATAGGAACAACAATTACAACAACTCCTTGTTGGCTAAAAGAGACTCAACAATTCGCTATCATAAAACAATTGAACAACACTTGAATAACAAATAGAAGGCACAATAGGCTCAGCGTTTTGTTATCACTAGCATGGTTTGAATTGACACTGAATAACAGCTTGTTGGCTAAAAGAGACTCAACAATTTGCTATCACAATAACCGTTAAAAAAAACTAATGAGCAAAGGCTCTTATTTATAGGCAAGCAGAGGAGTAGGGAACCCTAAAATCTCTTTGCTTTCACTATCTAGGGCTTGCTCAGCAAGCAAGCTTTATTACTAAATCTAGAAAGAAGTTAACATCTAACACCTAAGAAATCAGAGAAAGCAGGAAACGTCAACTATTACATTTATCTTCTTTCTCTTTTTCAAAGAATGGATAAGAATTGCTCCAAGAATAGAAAGAAAGTGGAAAGAAAGCTTTTAGAAGATAGCTGCTTTAAATCTCTATGACATCCGCCAAAAAGCAGGAAATTGTGTCCCGGTTCAGTGCATCTATCCCATCAACAACAAAGTTGCGTTTTTCTAAGATATCCTCTCCATTTGCAATTGATCTCAAGAAATCTTCGACGTCATTGGCCGCCTTTTCAAACTTTGCTGACATCATCGAAATATGACTCATTCTCCTGCCAACTGGATTGCTGCTATCACAGCTGTGAACAACACTCTAAAATTGAGCTTGCACTTCATCAAGCCCAACGTAGGAACCATGTTCAAGACTGTATCGAGCAGGAATCTCTGTGAGAAACTCACTGATGAAAAGAAGAGCCTCAATCGCCCTTTGTTTGTAGGCAATAAACTCCTCGGATATCCTTTCATAGGTTTTAACTTTGAAAACACGACGCTCTCTCCAAGCAAGGATCTGCCTCTTGTGTTCTTTTGAAACTGCTAAACCATAGGCTGTATCTAAATCAACAATGATGATTTCATGCCTTGGTTGTACTGTTTGTTCAAATCCTTGGATACCTTGACATAGCTCATGAGCGTTTTCTCTCAACTGAAACATCCGTGCCAATATCTGCTTTCCTCTGACAATGAAACTCTCGATCCACTCTTGAGTTTCTTTCCCACAAATGACTAGCTATCTCAACTGATGATGATTAGCTGGTGTCTCTAAAACCTAGGGCAGCAGCTGGGTCGCCTATGAAGAACCATGGACAAGGTTAGAAATATAAAGCCTAAGCTGTTATATTTCAGCCTTGAGGGCTGCCTTGTCTTCTCCATCCTTGAGCACTCTTTGCTGAAGGTTTTCAGACACAACTTTGAATAGATTGACATCTGCATGTCTGGTGTTTTTATCAAGATTAGCCTTGACCATCACGAAGTCATCCATATTCACCTCATCCCTGTTCTTGTCCTCTGGGGGTAATGTGGTCTCCATGACTATCTCGCTATCAGGATTCCTATCAAAGTGAACTTGCTTCTTTGCTTTCTTCTTAGGAGGTTCCTGATAGATGTTATCAAAGTCATCAAAATTCACCTGATATAAAGGTCTTCTTCTTACCCTTCCCAAGTAGTTCTCAAGCCAAGACATGGGTATTTTTACTAACTTCCTTAGGAGGTACAATTGCAATTTCTTCATCATCTTCAATATCAAGATCGATGTGGATTGGTGAAGACCTTGTTTGTGGTATGGAGTCATGTGCTAAGGGCGCTTCTCCTGTCTCTCTCTAAGGTATAGGATCTTCTGGAGGAGCTTCTGCTTCAACGGTTGCTGGCTCCTGTATGAATATGCTTGAGAAGTCTAACCTTCTTCTTACATTTTTGGTTGACCTACTGCCCTTCACAGCATCTTGAGACTAACTTACGCCTTTCCCTTTTGATTGTGCGCTAGAAGAGGAGGGAAGTGACGGCTGTACTCTTGGCAGCTCTGCTACTGGTATGGATTTCTTCCTTTTAAGCACTAGGAAGACCTTGCTATGTTCGAGGACTTGCTTCGTCCTTTCTTCGACTGAGAGGGATTCCTTATTAGCCCAGTTGACTTGAGGAAGGGTTTGCTCTTCAATTCGCTTCTGAGCATACATCGGAAGAAGCACATCCTCATCATCATCGAATAATCCTTTAATATCCTCTGAAAGACAATCTTTCATTTGGTGAAGATTGAGCCTGCTATAACTACGCCTTCGCACCTTGAACTCATCTGTACAATTAGCCCAAAAATCTTCAAGGGCGGATATATGAGCATAGTTTTTCTCAAGTCGGCCAGAGTAGACGCCATGAGGGTCATACGATCGTCTCTCACTATAAGGCTTGAGGCCGAGTTTGTCTAACTCACTTCCCATTGTCTTAGCATTTGTTGCTGTTCTGCATGTATAGATTCCTTGTCCCGATGGAAAATTGAGGGAGGGTTTCTTTCTATTCCTCAAGAATGCGTGGACATCGTGTGCCTGCCTTAAGAACTCCATGAAGACGACCTCGTCTGACGGGTACCTTGGTAGCATGAGCGGGGCACCTGAATAGCCATAGACCTTGAATGGGGCACTTGAATAGCCATCGCTACCGTGACAACTGAATTGATACGGACGTGCAATTCATTGTCTAGGTCCCGCACTGTGTACATCAGAAAAGCCTCATTCACCCTCTTGTAGTGATGCAGTGACTTCGTGAATTGCAACTGAGGATAGTAGTTGTAGATATGTTGTATGCTCAATGATCCCTCAGTGTTCAACCCTCTGAATTGACCTTGATAGGCCACCAGGTAGACTAGGTAAGAAACCATATAGAACTCATGAAATTGGAAGTATTCTGTTATCTGTTGATGTAGGCTGTCACTGATCAAGGTGGGCCAATCATAGAACTCAGTCTTCTTCATGATGTGGGCTATGGCGTAAAACATCCAATGCTGAAACTTGGTAGCATCTTCTGATCCAGTTACCCTGTTGAGCAAGGTGATTATGATAGCAATCTGATCTTTGAACTCTCCTCGCCTGACTTTCTTAGGCAGAGTCTTATGCTTCTCCTTCATCCACCTTTGTGCAATCTTCTTACTGTACTTGTCTTTGTGCATTTCCCATATCCTCTCACATTCACCCTTTGAGATAGTGACAATTTCAGGCCAAGGGGAATGGAAAAACACTTCTCGATCATATCAGACTTCAAACTGCAAATCAATCTGCCATCAACTGATTGAATCTCCCTTGTAGCCGAGTTGTAATGCTTGATGCAAGCGATTACGAACTCGAGACTTTGAACTGATATAGGGATAGATGCTACTGTGAGGAGTCCAGAGTGTCCTAGGTTTCTTATTGAAGTGTTGCTTGCACTCTCCAAAGCGTGTAGATCAAACACCGGCTTGATATGATGCAAGTCCGTCTCAGCTATTTGATGTAATCGTGATAGAGAGCTGATTTAGTCTTGAAAACATTGGGAGTGTATTCCATTTCAGAAACCTTGAAGCATGACTGTAAAGTTGCCTAGGTCTAGA
This sequence comes from Sequoia sempervirens, assembly GCA_007258455.2. NCBI lineage: Eukaryota > Viridiplantae > Streptophyta > Pinopsida > Cupressales > Cupressaceae > Sequoia > Sequoia sempervirens. The sequence goes on along the minus strand of VDFB02074139.1, from coordinate 41,376 downwards.
CAAGTTTTGAGCAACTTACTATTTTTAGAATATTGATTTTTCGGCCTCAAACGGACAAATTTTTGAATTTTTTTCTGAGATATGGGTTTTGCTCAGAATTTCATTGCAAGACACTGATGGCTGATCGAAAAAGCAGCCAACCGTAAAATTTGAAATTTTTTCAAAAAAAACTGTGATATGGGTTTTCTTTAGAAGATTGATTTGAGAGGACCCAGATGATCAAAAATTGAATGCACTGAGGATTTCGCTGACATGCAAAGCAAAAAAAAGCTGCTGCAACTTGATGAAGTTTTTGAAAATTCCTTCAGAAGAATGAGTTGATAAGACCCAGATGGCTGAAAACTGAAAACCTTAGCCTTCTTGAAAAAATTGATCTTCTAGATGAAAAAGCTTGAAAAAGCAAGGCCTTATGCTTGCTGGTCTGAAAAATTTGATGAATAACCAGCAAACTTGAGTTCTTGAATTATGAAAAACTCTTCAAACTTGCTGCTCCAACTTTCTCTTTGGGATGCCACTTGCAAAAATGATGAATTTTGCATTGAAATGATGTATTAAATAGACTTAGGGTTTGAAATAAGCTTGTTTTCTTTTGCTTTCATCTTCAAAACCCTAAAAACCTCTGTTCATTGAACTTGGACGTCCATCTTGCATCTCACAAACTTGGAAACTTTGAAAATCTTTAAAATTTTACTAAGGCATGAGAAGTTGGGCGCCCTTCTTGGCTAGGGCCTCCCACATCAAGCAGTGTTAGTCATTTTTTGAGTTCTTTTCAACTTTTCACCATTTTGACCCCCTACTTTGATCTTGATTCCCGGCTTGCAGACTAATCTGATGAGCAAGCTGAATAATTCATCGCAGAGCTTGACCCATTCTGAGAAGATTGTTCTGGAGGCATCTCTGGCTAAAAACTTCATTTTGACATTCGAATTCATGGGAGCCTATTTCCTCCAAGGGTGCCCATTTTGTCCAGAGTTAGCCATTTTTTATGATTTTCAATTTCTTCATTAAGTCTTCTTTCACAGATGACCTTGTCAAATCTGGTGATCCGGGCATCAGATTGACTGATGATTATGCTTGTTGCGAAGCTTAGGAGATATTAAGAGGGGTCACTTGGGAGAAACTTCATCCAACAGTTGAGTTTGGGCCTTGAAAAGGTTGGGCGCCCCTGGCAAGCTGGGGTTCCCAAACTCACCAGAGTTAGAATATTTTCTACTTTCTCATTTTTGCTTTTGAATCTCAATTCTTAGCTCTCATCAGACCCTCTGTTCAACCTCTTGTATCTGGTAACTGCAAACTCCGATTGACACGCGAAATATCTCGTTGGAGACCCTGATCAACACTGAAGAAATCACGTTAGAGCTACATCGACAAATTCATCTGTTTAGACCCTTGAAAACTTGGGCCCTTCTTCTCTCCTAGGGTGCCCAAACCTTCCAGCACCATTTTCTTGAGTTTCATCTTCAAGTTCAAGCCTTCATTCTGTATGTTCCACTTTGATTTGAATTTTCCAGAGATTGGGCAGTCGGATGTTCTGACGAAGATAGGCGTTGTGAAGCTGGCTGAATACTGAAGAGATTGAGCATATTCGTAAACCCTAATTGTTGAGTTAGGTGCTCCAAAAAGCTGGGCGCCCTTCTTCACCCGGGGCGCCCAAAGTTCCCAAACTTAGTCAAATTTTGATAATTTTCATGGTTTTCATTTTGACTTTTGTTTAGATTTTGCTTGTTGAACTTTGAATCCGGAGCGACTAGATGATCCGTTGACTGCACCGTTGGATTCATTGCGGAGTTGGAAGAGAACTGAGCAACTTTGATTGGAGGCTCAAACCCTAATTTCAACATTTAATGCCCTAAAAAGATGGGCGCCTATTCTCTCCTAGGGCGCCCATGACAAGCAGTGTTAGAACATTTTCATAGTTTTCACCTTCCTTCCTCGTTCCTCCTGCTTGCTCTCTAACTCACCTTTTGTTGAATGCCTGAGTGTTGAATCAGACGCCTGACAACTAACTGACCTCCATTGATGACCTCGAAGCTCCTAATATGTTTTTGAAAAAGCAGAATAGACCCGCTAGGGCAAAACTAATTATTTTGAGATACTGACTGCACCAACCTGATATGGAAGTATTTTGAGCCAATCAAAATTAGTTTGAACTCTAACGAACCAACTTTCTATTTTTAGAAAGTTTTGCCAGTATCCGTTTCAAAAGAAACCTAGAAAAACCCAGAAAAAGTTACTATTTTTAGAAAATTCCTAAAAATAGCAGTTTTCCTAAAAAGTAGGGATGAAAAACTGAGATCTGGGTTTTGTAGATTAGGTCGCTTTGAGCAGACCCAGATCGTCAGATTTTGGGAATATCATATTTTAACCCCTCATGCAAGACATGCACACCCAAATTTTGACCTTTTTGACTGATTTATCAAGACTTTTACTCATTTCTTCAAAATGTCTTAGTGTAACAAAAAATTTAATTTTGGGGTACAACAACTTCCTGTCTATCCCTTATACTGGAGGGTGGTGTTAATTGGATGGCATATGGATGTTCACGGTTCAAATTGAGAGTCCCATAGTGGTGTGATTAAAGGCTCCTTCGCATCCCTTCCAAAGTCCACGCATTACTAGTTGGAGGCGACCTTCAGAAATTAGTGATATTTTGAATACCTTAGCAATTGACCGCGTTGAATACTTATATCATCCACGTCTGCATCCTTTATATGTCTGTGTATCAGTTTCTTAAAAAGAACGATGGGAAGATTGGCCTTATAACCTAGAAATAGCAATATTATATGCAACTTGTTTGTCTTATCCTCATCCTTAATAATTTCCTACAATGTTGATGTAGTATGAATAAAGGGTGCTGGCATTTAGAGATGATACGACAGTATATATTATTCGCCCAACCTTTAATGATGTCTTAAATATTTGAAGCACCCAAGCTGATAGGACCCGATGATTTGCTTATCTCAATAAATCCCGATCCCTTACTATTCATGCGTCTCTTTTGAATGTTCAATGGTTTGACCCTTCTGAAGCAGCTAGCAATTTTTGTCTGTTCTGCAGAGATTTTGTCTTCTTGTGTCTCCCACGTGTAAGGAAAATTAGATGCGGAAGCAACTCTCCTAACGTCAAAACCTCAGGGAAGAATGCAGAGATACCTTTTAAATTTTACAATTACAGTCCAATTAAGATGCACTAGAAAGAGATTACTGAAACAGAGAAGTAGACAAACACAGATGAACACCAGATTTACGTGGGAAAACCCTTACGGGAGAGAAACCCACCACACCAAGAGAAGTCACTTTATATTACAGTAATAAAGATTACATACAGAGTTCTGACTTATCTTTCTGATGTCAGTTTACAGCAGCTTTCACAATGATCAAACTTGTACAGGAACCTTCAAGTTACAATCTTTACAGAATAGAAATCACTCTGATACAATCACACAACAATCCGTTGATTCATCGAACATCTAACCAGATATCATCTGCAATCTCTGAATATAACCATGTTGCCCCCTCGAGCTTCCTCTCAGAACTGCCACAACGAACTGTCTTCCAACGGTTCCCATTCGGCTTCTTTGATAGGTCCACAAGACGACACATAGGAAAGTCAAATGGTCAAAAGGTAATCAACCTGTGATGGCATGTTGGTGAGACACTAACCGTGTCTCCCTGATGCCACAAGGCTTAACTATCGATGTCACCAAGAGTCGTTTCCATCGGCAAGAGGTTATATCGAGTTCACCCGTTGCATCAACATCAGTTTTCCTTTCGGCAAGACTATCGCTCTTCGGTGAGACCACATATCAATATCCTAAGTCACACCATCCACCGGTCGGCGAGACTCGTCGCTTTTGCCAGGACTTCATACTGAGGTCTTAAGTCATACCGAAACATTAGCATTTCCATTGACACCCATCTATCGCTAAGACATTCAACTGTCGCCAGGAGGTTTCATCGAGATCTTTATGTTATATCGAGCACCGAACGGTCGGCAAGACTTACCACTCTCGCTGAGAGTTCTTATCGAAATCTCCAAGTTACCTTGAGACCACCGTTCGCCAAGAGTTATACCGAAAACCCCTCATCATCGGCGAGACTCTCCATCGGTCACCAAGACTTCATACCGAAGTCTTTGAGTCACCGCGAAGACCCCAAGTGTATCCCCGTCGGCGAGACCTTCCATTGTCGCTGGGACATCTTCCCGAGTGTTCAAGTCACCCTGAAGCCCCCGGTCGCTATGAGTCTCCTCGACGCCCGATATGAATGGCCTGTCGGCCAGAGATCTCCACGCGGTAAGAGGTCACACCGAACACAGCATGTCACATCGAAGACTGCAATGTGTAACCATTCAACAAGACTTCTGCAAGGTCACAGCGACCTGTACAAAACATAAGGCTACAAATCTGCTCGTCGGCCAGACATAGAATATGTCACACCGACTTGGCTCCAATAGAGGTTTTAGCCTGTGGGATTGAGACACATTTTTCCAACACCACAATCATGAATTAGTTTATCATTCTACATGCAATGAATAAATCTGGAAGTCTTAGATAAACTCGATCCAAGCAAGCATACAACCAGGTCACAGATATTTCAATATTGAAACCCTTAAAATATCTCTATTTTGAAAATGATCAATATATTTGTAGTGATTTGATAAATTGCTTTTGAAAACCAACACAGGATGGCAAGAAACTGCTCTGATACCACTAAAATATCCCACCCTGATCTGGGAGATATTTAATACTGCAATTGCCTTGTTTGATTTTTTTGTTTGTATTGGGTTTTTTCTTTTTTGAAATATTTGCTAAGAAATGCATAAAATTGCAAAGCAAATGCAAATAGAGAAATGCTAAAAGCCAAAATATCAAATGATCAACTTTGACTAATTATTGCGTTGAATTTACAATAAGATTGATTATACCCGAATAACAATTTCTAATCTTGAAACTCTGTAAATCCTTATTTTGAATCTCTCTTGTAAATTGATGAAGCACAAATGTGACTCCTGAATGCAGCCACTTGAAGAGCAAACCTTGGGTGGTATTTCACACTTGTAGAATGCTTAATTTGAGAGAGCTACATTCTCCAAGATTGATTTGCAACAAGAAGATACCCTAGTTTCTCCTCCACACAAAAACTCTTGAGTTTTTCACAAGTATCAATCCATGAATGAATGAGAAATGCTTTTTGAGTGCTTTTTATATCATCTCCAAAAAGGCACGATTTCCAATGCTTTTAATCCATTTAATAATATATTATTTGCTTTGATGTTTCAAATATAATAATCTCCAAGTGGGCACCCCTTTTAATGAATTATTTAATTGACCTTATGTTTGAATAAAAACCATATATTATAAGGTCATTTTAAAAGCATTAATGATATCCACTTTTATATTTAATTATTATTAATCACTTTAATAATAATTAAAATATTGTAACTCCATGAATAATCAACATTAATTAATTTTGTCAACCCCACAAGAAGCCCACTGCTCAAATTGCTCATTTGGATGCCTTACTTTAAATAGTAAGGTTCGACACCAACGTCCAAGGGACTTACTAAAAATAGTAGGCATGTATAAACGGAGCCTGTAACACCTAGGAAAGGTCGTCTCTTAAAATCACCAGGCACCGGAGACGAGAACACTTCAAACTGCCATCTGGAGAACTGTTGATGTGATTTTCGTGACCGCATCAACACAGAATAAAGTTTCCCAACGGATACTCTATCCTCTCTTGATCAAAGTATTCAGCATGCTAAGATTGCGAGTGAGTTCATGCTTTCAACTCCAAGGTTCCGATAATGCAATAGAATATCCTCAGTTGGTTCGTTGTGATTTTGTTGGTATCACGACGGGACTTACACAATTGTTCGGCAGCTGATAGCAGATAGCAGATTAAGGGTTTCACATGGTTCGAATGATTTGGCAAGTGAGCACAAGTTTCCTAATTCTAACCAGAAATGAACTGAATTTAAAATGAGTGTAGGGATAAGAAGGTTCTAATCTACTCTAAGGTGTGGGACATGGCGATCAATTCTTGCAAACTTCAACTGAGCTTTGCTTTGCATCGCTTCGAACAGCTTCCACAAAACCGGTGCAATCTTCAGAGGAGTGATGAAAGGTGTTCAGATTATAACTCAACATGCAAGTACCATCAAGACGATGCATACAAACACGTGAATCACAATCGAAGTTAAGTTTGAAAAGTAATCCAGTTGACCACGCAGGGTGAACCCACCGTCAGCGAGCCCGCTAGTGGTATGGACAAGCGAAGTCTTGTTCAAATCAAGCACCACATTCCACAATTACTAAGTACTTGCATGGAATGAAATCTACTTTAAGCTACTTCAAGATGCTACGTGAATTGGGAGGATGAAGAAGCCTTGACAACTACTCATAACAAAGAAGAGATCACCGTCAATGAAAAATTCTTTTATTATGAAAACATTCATGACAACTTCTTACAAAGTGTTCAAAGGGAAGACTTTCCTTCCTTTTCAATCTAAACTATACTATCAAACTAATCTACTTCCTATTCTATCAATTTTTCTCTATTCCTTCTCTGCTATTCTAACTCTAATCTAATGAGTACAAATGAGGGGGACTCCCCTTTTTATAGTTGGCCAAGTCCAACAGACGGCTCAGATTACAATCGGCTGGATGGCCTAGATTGTGCCACCTCAGCCCTAAACAAGATTCATCCTAAAAACCGCCACAAAGAAGAGTGGGGCAATAAATGAGGAATTAATGGCCACCATCTTCTAGAAGATTCCAGTCCAGAGACGCGTTCGCACTGTTCTTGATTTTCTGACTGCAGACTTGATCAAACAGCTTCAACTTCTGGCATGACATGCATGTTCTCATTTTGAAATTCCAAGGCTGCAACCTCATTCTTTTGCTGGACAATGATTTTCTTCTTGAGGTTGCTCTTCAACTTAGAAGTACTTGAGGACGACCTTCTTCTCTCCATCCCGAGCTTTGAAAACATTTCTTCTTTGTCACTTGGGCTGGGCACATACTAAGTCTCAACACTTAGCCATTTCTTTCAAGTACTTGTTTCGTGATTCCATCATCTTGGATTATTTACTTCATCATTTAAAGTCACCACCGCTCCTCCTGCAAAACAAGCAAGGAGAAGAGCATCATAACACTTCATAATATAAACTCAACTTACTTACCCGATTTTTATGCTTTAACTTCTAAGGGTTCATCGTTTTTTTTTTTAGCCAATTTTGCTTTCTTCATGATTTTTCAACATCTATAGGCCGGGGCATATAACATCCGTGCATCATAATTCAATGTCTTAGAAAAAAAATTCAATTTCCTCAAAATCATCTTTTAAAGGGCATATAACATCCGTGCATCATATTTCAATGTCTTAGACAAAATTTTCAATTTCCTCAAAATCATCTTTTAAAAGTGTTAGCTTCAACTGCATCTTCTTTATTTTTCCGGTTGACATTTCATCCAACTCTGGCTCGAGCAAAATGCTTCATCAGGAATTTGATCAAAAATTATCTTGGCATCCAACTTCAAATTCATCCGCCAAAGCATTTTTATGTCCACAACACATTTTATTCCTTGCCTTAGGAATTTTTTCAAATTTTCCTTAGAAAATTTTAACCAACCTAGTGCCCATCAAAAATCTTCACCTCGGAAGCCTTGACGAAGTGGGGAAGACCTTAAAATCAATTCCTCATCGAAAACGTTGAGTACCCAAAAGAAAATTTCCCTCAGAACTTGTCGAATTCATGTGTATACAACGAATGGGTTCATTTAATTTCTTGAATTTTGAACCTTAGAAAAATATATATATATTTTTAACAAATTACTCCAGTTCTTCATCCCTGAGCGTATTCTTGCTCTGACTTGAAATTTTTTTATGGACCCTCTGCAACTGGCATTATTTGACTCCTTCACTGGCAATTTCACTCGCGTCTCAAGAAATTTCATCACTTCACTAGACTTGGGCATTATTTTCTTAGAGATGGAAATATTGTGCCTTAGAAGAAATTTAAATCACTTAGCACTTTTTGCATTTTTGCCTTAGAATTTTTTTTTTTATTCATCTATCCTCAATCATTCATTTTGCCTTCGAAGAAATTTTATCAACTCACTTAGAAAATTTTCTCCATTTGCCTTGGGCGCATTTTACACCTCATGAGGGATATATTCCTTTTTAAAAAAAAAATTCCAATGCCGTTTGTCACATTTATCTCCTCCTTATGCACCTAGGGCGCATTTAACACCTTGAGGAGGATATCTTATTTCCACTTCTTAGCAACTTTCCTCTACCAACTTCAAGATGGGCGCATTTTTGATGTTATGAAGGATAAAAAAACTTGTCTTTTTCTTGCTGAAGTGAGGGCGCATTTCACATGTGTGGAAGGATGAAACTCTTAGAATATTTTTAGCAATTCCTCCCTAACTTGGGCACATATCACACTTGAAGAGGAACATTTTCAACTCTACCTTTGGCTTGTGTCTTTATGTGCTTTCAACGCCTTGTCTTCTTCCTCCTCTCTGCATGGATACTTTTGTCTTTTTCCTCCTTGTCTTCATGCATGTGCCTTGTCCTTTTGTTTGTCCTCATCTTGCATCTTTGCATGTATACTTTTGTCCTTATATGCCTTTGCATGTATACTTTTGCATGGAGACGTTTTGTCCTTTTCCAACTTTGCATGCCTTTGGTTTTGTCCTCACATGCCTTCATTTGGGCACATATAGCACTTGCAAGAGGATTAAACATCCACGCCCTTGATCTTTTTCAAATTTATTCTACCATGCAGCTTGGGCGCATTTGGCATGAGGTAAAGGATTAACACATTAGCGCCTTTCTCTTTGACCTCTTTGACTTTCCTTTGAAGCATGGGTGCATTTAGGGGTATGAGGTGGATATCCTCGTTACTTAGAAAATTTTCAACTTTCACTAGTTCTCCCTTGGGTGCATTTGAGCATATGAGGAGGATGAAGCTTTGTGACTTAGAAATTTTTTTTAACTTTCACCACCTTGCATGGGCGCATTTGGCATAGGGAGTGGATGAAATTTTAACTTAGAATATTTTCTTCACATTCCCAAGCAAAGTTGGGCGCATATGGAGGCATGCGCAAGATATTTTCACCACTTCGAAATTTTTTCAATCATCTTGCTTGTGAAGAGGGCGCATTTGAAGGTGGCAGGAGGATTTAACAATGACTTAGAATTTTCTCCACAACTGCTTTTGCTTGCTTATCCATGCCCTGCTATATATAGTAAGTCTTCTAATTTTCAAAAATTCTAGCATTTTACCCCTCATTTTGGGTCCCGAAGCTAGAAACCCTAATTTGACTTGCATGTCGATCAAACGACCTCCGTTTGACCTCGTTTCCTTTGCACTTCGCTTTGTTTGTGATACTGATGTGCTGGGCAGTTGTCGGAATGGACCTGCTAAAAATAGTAAGTTTCTGAAAAGTGACCATCTCGTCTTGAATGTCACATCACTGCATAGATCTCGAAAACCTACAAAGAATAACCTGACATGCGCTGAAAAGCCCTGCATGTAAACCCTAAAAATAGCCTTTGAAGGCTAAATACTAAAAGTCACCATCTCATTTTGCATGTTATATCACTACGAAGGTCTCAAAAAACCCAGAAAGAATCTCTAGACATGCATGGAAAAACTTCGCATATAAACCCTAAAATCTGCTCCCGAAGATGAACTTGCTAAAAATAGAAAGTTGTTAGTTTTGGCTCAAAATTTGCATACGAGTAGCTTGACATGTTTTGGATGCAGTGTAACAATCGAAACGTCAATAATGTTGAGAGAACGCCCTGAATTGAACACTTACTAAAAATAGTAAGTCGTCGAAATTCACTGAAATTTAGCTGGGAACCTGTTGGAAGCTAACTGACTGCATTGCCAACCTCAGATTTCAACTTATTCACTCATTTGACTTCGAATTGACCAGATAAGTACAAACCCTAATTCTCAAACTTGGCCAAAATCTCACGTTCAAGCTCAAAGGTGGACACATCTTTGGAAAGGCAGACGACAAAAAAGAGACAGAAAGAGAGAGAGAGAGAGAGAAAACCAAAGCCAAAAGACTAGAATGGAGCAAAAATTAGGGGGTCCCCATTTTGAATGGGGTGATGTGTGAAAAGGTCACAACAGTTCCTAGCCCCAATGTGCCCTTGAGAAAGAATGAAAGGTGAGTTGATGGAGATTCGATCAAGTGTTGAAAATTGGAACCTTAAGGTGGTCAATGCACCTAGACTGAAGAGGATGACCAACAAATTTTCTAAGGCAATAAAATTGTAAGTCAAGAGGGTCAAATGCGCTTGACTAGAAGAGGGCAATATCAAAGTTGGAAAATATTCTAAGTCGTTAGAAATGAAAGTAGGAGATGCTAAATGCGCCTAGCTAGAAGTGGACCCCTCTGAGTGCGCCCAACTTGATGAGTGGATGATGGAATTTTTATAGGCGTTGGAAATGAAAATTTGACTTAGCAAATGTGCCTAAGACTAGAGAAGTAAAGGTGAACCATAGTAAAAATTATTTTTCCAAGGTTAAAAAAGTTAAATGTCCCCCTTTTGTGAAGACACAAGAATTAATCAAGTTGAGAAATATTTTTCTAAGGGGAGATCTTTTGAAGGGAAAGTAATTTTTCCTTGAGATTTTGAAATAAACGCTGGAGATTACAATTGGTGAAATTTTCCAGAGGAAATAAAATATGCCTAAGTTTGAGGATGAATAAAATTTTCTAAGGTAGAGGAATAAAGTGAGAAATAAAATTTTGCTAAAGCCTTGGAAAATAAAATAATGTGAAATACGCCTGGCATGTGAGATGAAGAAAATTCTTTTGAAGAAATATTATTCTAAGGCGCTTAAAATAAAATTGGCATGATTAAAATCTCCTTTGCCAAGGAAAGAAATTTTTATGTTGGAGATTTTATTTCCCAAGAATGTTTGAATTCACTAAGCGTTACATGCAGTCAACTGGGAAATTTCAAATTTTTCAAAGGAGGAATCTCCAACAATAGCAAATTCCTATGTCAACTCTATGACGACCGTGCATAATCTTGGCGACAACTCACTAGTCATCTCTCCTGAATTGGAAAATTGCTAAGTAGTGGAGAAGAAAATTTATTGCATTTGCTAAGCTGGGCGCCTTATCACAGTTATTTAAACTTTTAAGTTGTCCATTTTTCTTCACCTTTTGCAGAGTTGAAATTGTGAGGAGTGCTGAAGCTGAAGTGAGTAAGTGTTGAAGAAATTATGAAGTGAGTGAGTTGAGTGAAGGTTTTTCTAAGTGTTGAAAGTAATACTGCTGAAAGTAGTCGGAGCTTGAAGTTCGAATTTCGAAGTCAGAATTCTTGAGGTTTGGGGTTGGTAGTTTAGTGCTGAAGAGCTTTTATTTTCAAAGCTAACTCCATATTTCCAGCCATCTCGTGGTAATTTTATTTTTAAATCTGAATTGTAATATTCATATTTTATTTTTGCAGGTGGCTAAAGTGCGAAGGCGAGACATTGCTGGAACGAGCAAAGCTGCTAGTAGAGCTGGAAATACAGATGCGAACAAGGATAACGCCTCCAGGCAGGCGATCGTCAAGCAGTTGAAGAAATATTTTCTTCCCAAGTCAAAGTTTGTCTCGAAGTTGGCAGGGTTGACTGACACCAACCTTGGTTCATTCAACCTCAAAGCATTCAAGAGGAGAATATACGGGTAGGGTAGCCATCATTTGTCAGTGACATCGCACAATATCGTGAAGAGTGGACTCTATGCAGTTGTTGGTTTCCCACCAGCAGTCTGATGCCTTGAGCTGATTATGGAGTGCACGAATTATTATAGACCTGACCACAGAACAATTGTTTGCTTGGACAACCAGTTGTTTGCTAACTTCACGCCTAGTGCTATTGGAGAGGCATTTGGGATTCTAGTCTTTCAGAAGATGCTGTATAAGACAAAGGAAAGAGTTGACAAAATGTACACCTCGTCTTTTGAAAGGTGTGCAAAGAGGATTAATACATCATGGATGAGGAAGCCAAAAACTCCTGGTGCCAAGTTGCCTAAGCAAATTATCTCAGATGAGCTGAAGCAGGAGTACTGTGATTTAATCATGATGCTCAGCAGGGTGAATGGCAGGCCACAAGTATATGCATTTGAACCTTGGATGTTCTATATCAGCGTAGTGTTGGAGGGCAAGGAGTACGTCGACTGGGCAAGAATGATCAATGACTATAGATGAGTAGTTCAAAAATTTGAGGAGAACAAGGACATTTTATATGAGTTTGTATGTCATCTATATGCTGGCTCAGATGACAAAATACAAAGGATTGACATACCAAGAGCCAATTGGAAGCGGTTTTGATCAATTTAAAATCCATGAAGCTTGCAAGCAGCTGCATTTGACAAATACCTCCAGCTTCAAGAGAGTGAATGGCGCTTTTACTATGCACATCACAAGGACTCTTCAATGGAGAACACAACAAAGGATATCCAAGGACACCCAAAAGTTGATTGAGGAGTACGGGTATTGGTTTATCCAATTCTCGAAGTTCACTTATATTAGGCTGTAGGGGTTTACTTCTTATGCTTATAGATTGCCAAGGTACCCCACGGACAAAATGGTGATGTTGGAAGTGTCTAGGCAACTCATTGCCTATGACAAAATCATAAATAAAAGGAAGAAAGAAGGGCTGCACTTCCCTATTGTTATGGGGAATTCAATTGAAGAGTGTCCATCTTTCCAGGCAGCTAAAGAGGCAGAGGATGAACTGCAATTCTTTCACCTCACTCTCCGCAGCAATAGACAAGACTTTGATCCTCACAAAAAGATCAGAGTAGTACAAGGTAAAGAATATTGACACAAGGCTCATGTTGAAGATTTTTGGGCAAATGTAGAAGACGAAGCTGAAATCAGAAGAAGGATGTTCTCTAGGCTACCCCTGAAATTGATCAAAGAATGTGAAGTTATTCAAGTTCCAGACCAAGTGGATGAGGATGCTAGCATGATTCACCTCGATTATGAGTTAGTAAAGGACACGTTGGTCCCACCACCTGATTGGTCAGAGCCAGAGATCACAGGCTTGGACACATTATCTATACTAGTCTTAACATTCACAAGAAGCTGGGTTGAAAGACACGTTCATAGGCTCAAGAGAAAATCAATCCCTCTCACATACAACCTCATGGGAGATCAGAGGCCACCTACATCAAGGAAGAGAAAATAGGCCGTGCAAACTACATAGCCACGGAAGAAGACCCTGGTTCAACCAGAGCCTTAGAGAACAAAAGAAGCATCACCTACACAACTACTGACTCACTCTTCAAGCGTCCAAGAAGTTTCATTATTTGTGAGTCAGAGGCAAGAAATGGAGGAGGTCTCTCAACCATTGCCTGGGGGGCTGGATAGTTAGAGTGCTAATGCTCCTAGGAGTGAGGGCCAACCGGAGGATGAGGAAGAAGAAATAGGAACTGACACTCAATTGGAGCATGTGATCGAGGCAGCCTTTGAAAATGAGAATTCTACGAAGCTTGAAGCCCAAGGTTTAGAGGAGGATGTATTATAGTTGGAGGAAGATATACAACACATGGAGATGGAAAAGCCCCAACAAAATGTTGTTATTAGAGTAGAAGTTCATGAAGTAGAAGGAACGGAGGAGCAACCACTTGTTGTCTGCAACACTCAACAGGTTGTTCCAAATTAGCTCACGAATGGAATAAGAAGAGATTAAGAGGATGACATCGACCCAACAATAGAGATGGAGGAACTCCTTAACAAAATAAGTGGGTCACCGAAGAAGAAAAGAGCCAGAAAATACTCCAGGATTGAAACAGATGAGTCCGGTTCACGCACTCTCCATGTTGCAGTTCCAAGGGAAGAATGTGATCGAGATGAAGCAATGCCCGAGAATTACACGATTGCTATAGTTGAACTAGGACATCCTATAGGAGCACAGGTGATTGAGGAAGTTGAAAACTCCTTCCAGGAATTGAAGGATAGACTGCTTCGAAAAGGAGAAAAATATAATAAGTTGAAGGAGCATAAGGCGTTAATTGGCTATGTACAACATCTAGCACGTCCATGTGCCTAGGAGAATCCAGTGGTAGATCTTCCAACCGAGTTTCCACGGGAGTTAGTTAGCGGGATCAAATAAATGAAGAGGTCAATTCAGGAGGGAGACAAGTGGGTCGGTGGAGTTCGGGTTGAAGCTAAGAAGTTCATTGAGGACCTTGTCTCTTCCTTTCAGGATGCCTCTAGCATCCTCTCTCGTATGGAAAACATTGAACAAGCATGGAGTGATACTCATATTTTTCAGGACGACTATTCCACGCCTAGGTGCTCTGATGCATATGCTAGTGCAAACTTTGATTGAGAGGGGTAATTTAGGCTGGAGATAGGTATGATTTTCTAGGCTGGTATTCCGCAGCATTCACCGGCCAAGGTTTCTTTGACATGGCAAGGGCTGAGTCAGTCAAGGTCAGGAAGTGTTGTGACCTTTTCACACATCACCCCATTCAAGATGGGGACCCCTAAATTTTTGCTCCATTCTGGTCTTTTGGCTTTGGTTTTTGTCTCTCTCTTTCTGCTCCTTTTTTGCTAGCTGTCTTCCGGGGACGCTCCCGTCCGCGAGCTTAAACGTAAAATTTCGCCAAGTTTGATATTAGGGTTTCACATCTTTAGGTTACTTTGGGATCAAATTGAGTTGGTTGGTCAGCTTTTGAGCCTAGCGCTGCTATTACAACACTTCCAGCTGGTGACCCCTAAATTTTCACTGAATTCTGCCAACTTTCTATTTTTAGTAAGTGTCAGTTTAGGGTTGATTTTCTCGGGATTTTCACATTTTGACAACTTCATTACATTCTGAACACTTCAAGTTCATTTCTGACAAAATTTGAGCAAAAACGGACAACTTGCTATTTTTAATAGTCCAGCTTCCAGAGCAGATTCTAGGGCCTACATGTTACATTTTCTGATGCATGTCCGGAGATTCTTTTTGGGTTTTTCGAGACCTTCGCAGTGATATGACATGCAAAGCAGGATAACGACTTTCAGCATTCGGCCTTCGGAGGCCGATATTAGGGTTTGCACGCAGATTTTCTCAGCGCACGTCAGGATATTCCTTCTGGGTTTTCCAAGAGCTTCACAACGGTGTAACATGCAAGTGGAACTGATCACTTTTCTGAAACTTGCTATTTTTAGCCAATGCTTGCATGTTGAAGATTTTTCTGGGTTTTTAAAGATTTTTCGGGCAGTATAACATGCAAAATCATCCAGCAACCGGTCGGTCACTTTTCAGCCACTTTCTATATTTAGCAGGTACCACTTGGGCAGCTGCTCAGCACTTTAGAACCACAAACTGATCATCATGCAACTGAAACGAGGTCAAACGGAGCTCATTTGAGGAACATACAGGAAAATTAGTGTTTCGAGCTTGAGGACTAAAAATGAGGAATCAGACATCAAAATGTCCAAAACTGAAGTATCCACCACGATCGGCATCCTTCAGGGAGTCTGCTGGCAAAATTTGAAGGCAATCGGAGCACTTACTATTTTTAGTAAGGTGTTTTCGACACGGGCTATAAATAGAAAGTCAATCTCAGGCGCAGCGCAAACAAGCAAGTTCATCAACGAGGAGCACGCTGTCCAAATTTCAATTCAAACGGAGCTAGGGAAGCCTCAAAAACAAGCACTTACTATAAATAGTAAGTCACTTCAGAAGCAGCTATAAATGGCAGGTCAAGATCAAGTCTCAGTTTGAACAGGTCAGACATGTGATAAGGACCCTTGGCGCGAATTTCCAATCAAACAGAGTTGCAGAGAATGGAAAATCAGGCAATTGCTATTTTTAGCAGGCATGGGCAGAGAAATTAGGGTTTCCTAAAATCGAGGTCGGAATAGGACAATCAAGCAGAAGCAGCATCCAGCCATAGTTGTTACACTTCAGGCAATCGGTACATGAAATTTGGAGACTTTCTAAGCAATTTCTATTTTTAGCAGGTTGCTAAAAATAGCAGGTGCAGACAGACACCACGCATCAACAGCACAAATCAATTGAAATTCAGAGCAGGGCGAAAATCAGGCTTTCTGGAGTCAAAATTCAGTTGAAGGCGCGAAATTCAAGGAACTTTCTAAAAATAGAAAGTCAGGGCGAATTAGGGTTAGCATGAGGAAATCATCCTAAATCTGGCAAGAGGCACGAAATCCACCAGGTTTGATAAAATTTGGAGTCCGGCATCGAAATTCACATTGAGGAGCTGAAGATGAATGGAAAATTGACTAAGTCTGGAGAATTAAAAGCACACCCTCCAAAATGCACTTGAGCTTGAAGAGTTTGAAAGCTGGAAGTTAGTAGGGTGAAATGCGCCTAAAGATGTTGAAGTATGAAAAATCCGCCTAAGGCATTAAAATTGATGCTCAAGGGGTCATATGCGCTTGGCTTGAGGAGGGATGATAAAAAGTTTCTAAGGCATTAAAACTGAAAGCTTCATGTGTCAAATGCGCCCCTCTTTAAAGGTGTTGGAAGTGAATTTTTCTAAGTGTCGAAGTTGAAAGTTCAACATGCCAAATGCGCCCATGGTGTAACTGGAAGCTCTATGGCCAAGATGCGCCCACCAAGTTGAAAGGAGAATATAAAACACTCTAAGGCGTGAAATTGAAAGTTGCCTATGTGATTTGCGCCTAGCAAGGAAAGGTGATCAAAAGTGGAAGCTCCCCAGGCTATTTGCGCCCCTGAGCATTGAAGAATAGAAATTTGCCTAAGTGTCAAAATGAAAGCACAACATATGATTTGCGCGTCTAAGCTCACCTGGCCATTTGCGCCCAAGGTACAAATTGAAAGTTCCATGTAGTAAATGCGCCCCCAATTGAAAGCACACCCCACTAAATGCGCCCTACTTTGAAGAGTTTCACTAAGGCGTGGAAAATGAAACCTTGTCTTATCAAATGCGCCCCTGAAAAGAATGAATTGACTAAAGCATTAAACTGAAAGTGCCTACTCCAAAATGCGCCCCACTCCAAAATGGAAGTTAGACATGTGATTTGCGCCCTTAAGAAGAAAGACTCCAATTTTGCCAAAGTGTTAAAACTAAAACCTCCATAGCTCATTTGCGCCTGACAATGTGAGGGATGGATGACTCGCAATTTTCTTAAGGCATTAATTGGAAACTCCATAGATGATATGCGCCCTTGAAGTTAGAAACTCAAAGTTTGACTAAAGCACGAATTGGATGCTCTATGGGTTATATGCGCCCAAGGTAAAAGAGGTTGAAATTTTTCAAGTGTTGATAAAATTGAATGCCAGGGGTAGAATTGCGCCTAAGACCAAAAGAGAGAATTTGAAGAATGCTAAGTGTTGCAGATTTGAACTTCACCCCTAAAGCAAAAAGTGGAGATTAAAAAATTTCTAAGTGACAAAGGGGAAGCTCCACCCTCCATTTGCGCCTGGACTTAGACTAGAAGTCTGGAGAGTAAAACTAAGGCGTACGAATTTAAAATGGAAGTCCTTGACCTCTCATTTGCGCCTGAGAGTTGAAGAAGAGGGAGTTATTTGTGTCTTGAACAAAGAGGGAAAGTATTGATTAAATGTGGAAACTCGAAATTAAAAGAAGAGGGGGTGATTTGCGCCCAAGGTCATGGGAGATAAAAAATTTTTTAGTCATCAAACTCAAAGCTCCCCTTGCGATTTGCGCCCCACTCTGCCAGAACTTTGAAATTTTCCCAAGGCATGTAAACTGAAAGTTGAAAAGTCTAATTGTGCCCTTGAAAGAAGATGGACTCACCCCTATAGGATACACCTAACAACTTGAGATTAAAGAAAAATATTCTAAGGCGTGTTGAAGAAAAAAAAAAACTCAAAGTCTTCTAAGTCACGAATTTGAAAGAGACTCTAAGATTTGCGCTTGGAGAGGGGAAGTGTTTAAAATGAAAATTGTCTAAGTCACAAAATGAAACCTCTACATACTATTTGCGCCTTACATAGGGAAAAGGCTAGAAAACTAATTAAGGCGTGGAAATTTGGAAGTGCCTTCTAAGCTTCAAGTTTAAAAATAAATAAAAATTAAAAGATGGAGATCACATGTGCGCCTAAGTCAAAAGAGGAGATTAAAGCATAAATTAAGGGGCGTTGGAGATAGAAGTTTAACATGTTATGTGCATGGGTGATATTAAAATGTTTGAAAATTAAAGTTTCTCCCCTCAAATGTGGAAAATCGAATGAAGATGTTCAATGGCATTTAAAATCTTCAAAAGGCATTTGGAAGAAATAAAAATTTCTCTAGGCAATTAATTGCGAAATTTGCCTAAGTCGGAGAAATTAAATTAAAATTTAATTTAATTATTTTCCTAAGTATTAAATTTAAATTCCCCTTTAAATTTCGACACATGAAATTTTAAAAATTCGGACGATTTCAAGTAAGGGAAATTTATTTTGGAGTTATTACGGACGGAAAATAAATTTCGCCTAGCCATTTTAAAGTGTTGACATTGAATTTTCACAGATGCTGGTGAAATAAATTAAAATGGCATTTGAATTAAATTTTAATAAATTAAATATGCCATGAGATTATTTCAAATCGAAGTAAAATGATTTTGTCGAAATCACTGAAGGTAACTGGCAGTCGGGAGGGAAGTTTTAAATTTAAATCGAAGAAAGAATCTCCTTGAATAGCAAATTGCTATGACGACTGTAAGACGACTGGAATATTCTCTTTCAAATTTAGCAAATGCGTAAGTCATGATGAAGAGAATTAATGGCATCTGCTAAAATTAGCACCAGCTTTTGGTTATAAAAACTTCGAGGATTTTCATTCTCATCTCACAAAATTCGAAGCTGAGATTTATGCTGAAGAGTTGAGAGTGATTGTTGAGTTGTGAGTAAATTTGAAGTTGAGAGTTGCTGAAAGTGTGTGAGGGGTTGAATTCGATTTTTCAAGAAGCTGAAATTGTTAAAGTCGAAATTGCTTGGAGTTGCTGGGGATTGATTTTCTGAGTTGCTGTGATTTAAAAATCTTCCGAGGTTGCTGAGAAGTGTTGAGTTCGATTTTTCCAAAGAGTTTGAATTTCTCAAAGATTTGGAGTTGTTGAAGGTAAGTATTTAAAGTTGCTGAGATTTAATATTTTGCTGAAAGTTGATGTGTTTTTTGAAGTTGAAAGTTGCTGAAGGCTGAAATCGTTTAATTATGCTGGAAGTCGAAATGGCTTGAGCTTGAAGATTTAAATTTTTTGAAGTTGCTAAATGTTTAGAATCAAATCTGATTTGAAATTGTTGAAACCTTCGAAGTTGCTGATTATAACTTTCGAAGTTGTTGATTTAAAATTGTTGAAAGTTGCCGAAACTTGAAGCATTTTTCGAAGTTGGGATTGCTAGAGTTAATTCCTTCCGGAGAGCTGAAAATTCTTTTGGCTGCAAATTGTTGAAGTTCGAAGTGTTAATTCTCGAAGTTTAAATATACCGAGGTTTGAAGTTGGAAGTAATACTGCTGAAACTATTAACTTGTATTTACTTTTGCAGCCAACTCCATTCGCCAGCCGTCTCACGTGATTTTTTATTTAAAAAGTTTGAAGTGTAATGTTTGCTTCTTGTTTTGCAGATGGTCGAAGGACGAAAAGCTGATGTTGCTAGAACAAGCAAAGCTGGAGCTAAGGCAGGAAATAATGAAGCTGTTAAAGAAAACGCCTCAAGGCAGGCGATCATCAAGAGTTTGAAGAAGTCCTTCATTCCGGAGTCTAAGATCGTGTCAAAGTTCGGGAACTTGACGGACACCAACCTCGGATCATTCAACCTCGAGGCCTTCGTGCGAAGGATATATGGGCAAGGTGGCAATCTTTCGACGGAAGCATTGCGCAACATCGTGAAGAGCGGATTGTATGCAACGGCAAGGTTCCAACCAGCAGTTTGTTGTCCAGAGCTGATTTTGGAGTGCGCAAACTTCTACAACCCAGACGATCGGACTATTGTTTCTCCGGACTGTATGATATTGGCCAACTTTGCACCTGACGCAATTGGCGAGGCGTTTGGGATCCTGGCTACAAACAAGATGTTATATAAATCCAAAGAAAAGGCTGACAAGATGTATGCCACATCTTTCGAGAAGTGCATGAAGAGGATCAACACCACTTGGATGCGAAAGCCAAAGCCTCCTGCTGCCAGGCTGCCAAAGCAGATAATTTCAGAGGAGCTGAAACAGGAGTACTGTGATATAATTATGTTGCTCAGCAGGGTTAACGGCAGCCCGCAGTCGTATGTGTTCGAGCCATGGATGTTTTTTTACATTAGTGTGGTGCTCGAGGGGAAGGTGGAAGTAAATTGGGCCCAGATGATCAGTGATAATATCAATGAGCAATTTCAGAATCTGAGGAGAACGAGAACATTCTACATGAGCTCGTACGTCATCTACATGCTAGCTCGGATGACAAAATACAGAGGGTTGGCATACCAAGAGCCGATTGGCTGTGGTTTTAATCAGTTCAAGATTCATGAATCTTGTAGACAGTTACATCTCACACACACGGTTGACTTCAAGAGAGTAAACGATGCGTTCACCATGAATATCACAAGGACCCTTCAGCGGAGGCTGCAACAGAGAATATCTGAAGAGGCACAAATGTTGATAGAAGAGTATGGGTTTTGGTTCGTCCAATTCCCAAAGTTTACTTATTTGAGGCTGCCGGGGTACGACTCATACGTCTACAGACTACCGAGGTACCCCATGAATAGAATGATACTGCTTGAGCTGTCTAGGCAACTGGTGGCCTACGACAAAATCATAAGGAGAAAGAAGAAGGGAGGTTTGCACTTTCCCATTGTTTTGGGAAACTCACTTGAAGAGTGCCCTACTTTGCAAGCAGCCAAGGAAGCTGAGGATGAATTGCGGTTCTATAAGTTGACTCTTCATACCAATCGGCAAGATTTTGATCCTCGAGGGAAAATTGGAACAGTGCAAGGTGAGGAGTCAGACACAAAGCTTAGTTGGAAGATTTTTGGGCGAATGCTGGAGACGAGGCTGAGATTAGAAAAAGAATGTTTTCGAGGTTGCCTCTCAAATTAATCAGAGAATGTGAAGTGGTCCAAGTGCCGGATCAAGTCGAAGAGGATACTAGGCTAATTCATCCAGATTATGAATCAGTAAAGAACACACCGATTCCACCACTAGATTGGGTTGAGCCAAGGATTACGGATCTAGACACTTTGTCTATTCCCGTTTTGACTTTTACAAGGGCTTGGGTAGAGGAGCGCGTTGACAGATGGAGGAGAAGGTCAGTTTCCCTCACGTACGATCTCATGGGTGATAAAAGGCCACCGGTGATGGCAAAAAGGAAGAGACAAATTGCCCGAGCTATGGAGCCACCACAGCAGGAAGAGCCTGTTTAGCTGGAACCTCAGGGATCGGAAGACACATCATCTACTTGGTTGGTGACCCATTCCTCCAGCGTGCGCGAAGTCTCACTGTTTGCAGATCAGAGGGCTCGAAGGAATGAAGAACCAGAGGTTGGAGAGGTTAACCAACCAATGTTGAGAGAGTTGGATACTCAAAGTGTTACTGATCCTGAAGGTGCCAATTAGCCAGATGAAGGGGAGGAAACGGAAACAGATACCCACTCTGGTCATGTTTTCGAAGAAGAAGAGGATGTTATAGAATCAAGGGTTGAAGCTCATGAGGAGAGGAGTCAATGTATGGAGATAGACGAGCCTCGACAAAATACTGCTCGAAAGGAGGTTCGTGAAGTAGAGGCAACTGAAGAGCAGCCCCTTATTATTTACGACATTCAGCGCAATTGTCTCTCACATGCAATAAGGAGGGATCAGGACGATGATACTGACCTGGCAATTGAAATGGAGGAGCTTCTAAACAGGACAAGTAAGTCGCCTAAAAGGAAGAGAGCAAGGAAGTATACGAGGATGGAGACCAATGAGGCTGGTTCACGCAGCCTCCATATTGCTGTTCCAAGGGAGGATCATGATTTAAGTGACGCAATGCCAGAAAATTACATAGTCACCACAATCGAATTGGGATGTCCCTCCGGAATGCAGGTGGTTGAGGAAGCTGAAAGTTCATTGCAAGTGTTGAAGGACAGGCTGGTGAAAAAGGAAGGGAAGTATAAAAGATTGAAGAAGGAGCACAAGGCATTGGTCGAATATGTGCAACATCTAGCACATCCAGTTGCTCAGGAGAATCCGGTGGTAGAGCTTCCACCTGAGCTACCATGAGAACCAATCAGTGGGCTTGAGGAGATGAGGAGAGCTATACGAGAGGGAGACAAGTGGATAAGCGGTGTCCGCACTGAGGTAGAAAAATTCATGGCCGATCTTGTCTCATCGTTTCAGAATGCATCTGGTATCCTTTCACGCTTAGATGGTGTCGAGCAAGCTTGGGGAGACACCCATATTTTTCAGGACAAAACTATTCCTCGCCTTGCTGTTTTGATGCGTGTGCCCACGCAAACTTTGGTGAATGAGGGAGTGATCCAGGCAGGCGGCAGGTATGATTTTCGTGGGTGGCATTCGGCGGCATTCACTGGAAAGGGCTTCTTCGACACGGAAGCTGTGGAGTCCTCCAAGATTAAGAAGGCGATGAGGAATATTCACAAGGGTATCCTCAATACGTTGGATGCATTGTTCGCCAAGAGGCTGGCTCCTGAGGAGGTTGAAATTGACGGATTGAAGGCAAGGTTGCAACCTTTCTTCTCCAAGATGAAGATGTTCTCTCAACTGGACTTTGAGAACATTTCGACATTTTCAACAATTATTCAGAGTACACAGGATTCTATAGAGGCTTGGGGAAAGTCTTGTGATAAACATGAATAGATGGTGGCTATCCTGGAATATCAGCTTAATCTTACTCTAGCAATTTCTGAGGAGGAAGTTGATGAAATACTGGCCTGATTCGTAGCATACGCGGTCAGAGAGGAGCAAGGGAATCCGAGTCATGGACGAGAATCTTCTAGAAGGATAGTGGGCATTAATTGCCCATAGTGGTCAAGGAGGAATCTACTATTTTTGGGATCATTTATGACACCACTCCTCCACCTTCTGGCAGTTTTTAGGGCAAAGCTTGTCTAGGGCTGAGGTGGCTCGATCTGGGCCCTCCATTGTAATTCAATCTGGGCCATCCGTTGGACTTGGCCAGCTATATAAGAGGGAGTCCCCCTCATTTGTAATCTAGTTAGAATCAGAAGTAGTCAGCAATTAGTGGATATTGGAGCAAAATAGAGAGTAGACATTTTGAGTTAGAGTAGTTTTCATTGCATTGTTTGAAGAAGAAGGGGAATTCTCCCTTTGAGAATTTTTGTAAGAGATTGTTACGAAGGCTAATCATAATAAAAGCATTTCATTGATGGTGAATTCAACTTTTGTTGTGAGTAGTTTGTGAGGTTTCTTCTTCCTTTGACTTCAAGTAGGACTAAACTTTCATGCTAATAGTTAGATATGGATGCTTATGTTTGATGTAAGTGGGCTTCTTTGATCCATACCACTAACAATCTTGCTAATGGTAAGCTTGTCCTGCGTGGTCAACTGGAATACTTTATACTTAACTTCGATCAAGATTCATGTGTAGCTATGCATCGTTGTGATGGTACTTGCATTATTGAATCGTGATTTGAACATCCTTTTTATCCTTTGAAGATTGCACTAACTTTGTTGAAGCTGTCCAACAGGAGGCTAGACAATGTTTGTTTGAAGTTCATTGAAATTGAGCATAACATCCCTTGCATTTAGGTTAGAATTTAGATTTTCGAAATCTCTGCAGCCATTCAATTCCGCATACTTTTGGCTAGCTTTAGGAAACTCGTACTTCAAGGCCAAATCATTCGCACAAAAATCCCTTTCGAAGCATACATTTGTTGTTTACTGCAAGTATCTTGAACAATTGTGTAAGTCCCTTCGTGAGAACACAACAAAATCACATCGAGCCAACTGAGTCTATTCACATTAAAGGAACCTTGGAGTTGAAAGCATGATCTTACTCGCAATCTTAGCATGCTGAATACTTTGTTCAAGAGAGAATAGGGTATCCGTTGGGAAACTTTGTTTTGCTGATTGGTGCGGTCACAAAAACCACGTCAACAGGAAGGCCATGGGGAACATCCGAGAAGGTATCTTCAACACGCTCGAGGCATTGTTCACAAAACGATTAGCTCTTGAGGAGGTGACAGTGGATGGCTTGAAGGGAAAATTGCTTCCATTCTTCTCTGAAGTAAGAAAATTTGCTGAAGATGACTTTGAGAACGTGTCCACTTTCTCCACTATTATCCTGAGCACTTAGGAATCCATCGAGGCTTGGAGAAAATCTTGTATCCGGCAAGAGCAAACAATCGCCATCCTCGAGTTTCAACTTAATCTCACTCCAGCCATTTCAAAATAGGAAGTTGATACAGTACTGGCTTGATTTGTTGCTTTCACGGTCGGAGAGAAGAACAATGGGAACACAATCTTGGATGAGAATCTTTTGGAAGGGTAGTGGGCATTAATTGCCCATAATGGTCAAAGGAGGAATCTGTCATTTTGTGCTTATTAATTGCACCACTCCACCTTCTGGCGGTTACTATGGCAGAATCTAGTCTAGGGCTGATGTGGCTCAATCTGAGCTGTCCATTGTAATTCAATCTGGACTGTCCATTGAGATTGGCTAGCTATATAAGGGGCACTCCCCCTCATTTGCACATAGATTAGAGATTAGACATTAGAGATTAGAGACTATAGCGGAGAGGCTAGTTGAGATAGCTTAGCATAGTTTTTTAGCATAGTTTGGAGAAGAAGGAAAGTTTTTCCTTTGAAAACTTTGTAAGAAATTGTTGTGAACACCCTCTCAATAAAAAGAATTTTCATTGACGATGATTTCATCTTTTGTTGTGAGTAGCTAGCGAGGTTTCTTCGTCCTTCTACTTCAAGTAGGATTTTTAAAGTAAAGTAAATAGATTTTGTTTCATGCAAGTAGATGATAGTAATGGAATGTGGTGTTTAATCTAAGCAGCTTCGTCTAAATCCATACCACTAGCAAGCTTATTGATGATAGGTTTGCCCTGCGTGGTCAACTGGAACACTTCGCAGTTAACTTCAATTATGATTGTCATGTTAGTATGCATTGTTGTGATGGTATTTACATGTTGAATTGTAATCTAAATATCCTCAACTACCTCTTTGAAGATTGCACCAACTTTGTGGAGGCTGTCCGACGCGAGGCAAAGCAAAGTCTGGTTGAAGTTTGCTGAAGTTGAGCTCCATATCCCGCACTTAGCATAGAATTTAGACTTTCTAAACCTTGCACTCATTTAAATTTAGTACACTTCTTGGTTAGTATTAGGAACCTTGCACGTACCTGACAAATCATTCGAACCACGAAAATCCCTTTAATCTGTTGTTTGCTGTTGACTGTCGAACAATTGCGTAAGTCCCCTCGTGATACCAGCAAAATCACAACGAACCAACTGAGGCTATCTATTGCATAGAAGGAACCTTGGAGTTGAAAGTATGAACTCTCTCGCAATCTTAGCATGTTGAATACTTTGATCAAGAGAGAATAGAGTAGCCGTTGGTAACTTTATTCTGTTGTTTGGTGCGGTCACAAAAAACACATCAATAGGTCCTTGCCACCTATCTCCTTTGGGCTTATTCCTATACTTCACCTAAGAAAAATCTGCTAAGGACATAGCTGCATGAAATTCATCACCAAATGATTGGTATTCTCTCAAATAGTCTGCAAAAACTTCACCACTTTCCCGTTGTCCTGCTTGTACTCTTGGTGGTGCTTCTAAGAAATTAGGCATTAGAGGTTTATGTGTTGTTCTTCTAGCTGCCCTAGAGTTGTTGTTTTCTGGGATATTATTGTTACTTGCCTCTCTAGGGTTGCCATTGTATTTCCTGCATTGTTTTGATTGGCATTGTTTTGTATCCATTCAGTGAGTAACCAAACCAATTGTTGCTGTCCTCTATCCAAGTCATTTAATTTTTGTATAGTACTAGGATTTTGTTGCTCATTTGTGTCACGCATACTGTTTTCTTCCTCAAAATCTAACTTTTAAAACTGTTGTCTTCTCCTATAGGTGATGTATTCTCTATCCTCGGGATTCATAAATTAGTTTCAAACATTCCACTAGTTATAAACCCTCTAGGTTGGTAAGTTCTCACTCTAATACTATTGTAAGAACCCCTACCAAAATATTTTGACTAAATTTGAAACTTCCACAAATTTTCTTAGACAAACACTTCGTCAAACACTTTTGTAGGAATCCAAATATGAATAATTTATCCACTCTTATAATCAAAGTAGCTACAACTAAATTCTGAATTACACATTTATCATTACATGATTCCAAAGTCCAAAGTTTTACATAGGCATTTTGTCAAACAGTTTGTATAGTGGTTGTTCTGATTAAGTTTCAACTTGTTTTGAAGAAATATTACCAATATTCGTTGCAACATCACGCTTCAAACTTCATAGTAATGACAACAACATTCACACCCATTTCTTTTGCATATAAATATTCAATGGAGGATTTTATATATATTGTTGATATAGAAATGTTGTACCCAGAACTTACATCAGATTTATTTTGTAATAAAACAATAATATATACAATCCAAATTGCTGACTTGTGATGCACCAAGAACTCCTTAACTTTTCTTTTACCCCCCAAATGGTTATACGGCAAGTACAAGAGATAGTACAGTTTCCTTGAATAATGTGCGACAGCCTCATAGGCCACATATTAAGTAGCACTCTTCCACTTTGCAATTGCTGCGCCACCTTTATTGACCTTCCAAAGCTGCAATGACCCTTGATGATTTGGTGTTGAAAGTTCTCGAAGTTATTAAACTCCCAATATTAATAGTCCTGCCCACTTTACTTGGTGTTTGAATGTGGTATGGCTCTTATAGAGCTGGAAAATGGTAAGGCTGTACCAGCTTAAAGAAAATATATTATTTTAAATTATCCACCATTGTCATTTGTACTCTCCACTTTGCGCACACAACGCACAAATTTATTATCTACCTGTAAATTTGAAGATAATTTGACTTGCTTGCAAGACTTCTCAAATTATCTAATCTTCAGTCGTTCCGCACCTACATGAAATCTGTGTGATTCCACTTGCAAAATTGACCAGGGTAAATGTCTCACCACCAAAATCAATTCCCTTAGAGTTTTCTTCCTAAGGTTTTCTCTTACTGAAAGCTTCAAGTCTCCGCAAAGAAAATGGAATCAAGCATGTGCTTCAAAATCACCTTTTATATTTTCCCATAGAACTTTCCCGAAGTCACTTTTACTTTCTCGCTCAGAATATATCATTTAAAACACTTTTATAAAGTGGCTTTATAATATTCTCCTTTTAAATTATTTAAGTCACTTTATTAAATTAATTAGAATAAAGTCATCTGGAAATTTATTTTATTGGACAACTTTATTTAATTAGTTAATTTATTCCCTATCAAAGCCTGAAATCAGCATACAGGAATTAAATAGGCTCAAAAAGGATGCTTCCGGCTACTCAGCAGAAGGGGACGTTACAATTCCACCATCCTTCAGTTGTGCCAAAATGGAAGAACCTGAAATAAATTGATTCAAATGCCAAAACCCTTCAATGTTGGCTCTTTGTCCTGATAGTCATGCATTTGCTGCTTTTGCTAGACTAGTGATCATGCATTCACCAAGGTGCACATGTTCACAGTAGTATACTGTGTGTTCATCGTGGTAGATGATGCTTTCACCACCTTTACATTTACCATTCTTGCCCTTCTACTTAGTTTACAGTCTGCAACTTTGCTGAAGATTTTCTGAGATGTTCTAGACCACCTTGTTTAGATTATCATGCATCAAAATGCTCCACTTTTGTGATTTTTCCATGTTTCCAAGTCCTGGTCACCTTCTTGATTGAGTAGTTTCTCCATTATCCCATGGGTTTAGTTTCATTTGACCTGATTATTACATCAGAGAAAACTCAAGAGATCACTAGTTCTAGAAGTAGCAATCTTTTGAAAGAAGAAAGGTCGGTATACATGGAAGTTTATTAATTATTAGAAAAGAAAGAGATGGGAGCTTCTAGAGAATTTACATAAACAAAAACTAAATATATATATTTAACATTATTTACTATTTCATATGGAAACATCTCATTAGCTTGGGAATGCTTCAGAAAAAGATAGAACACAGTTGCATTTTATTTTAGCATTTGAATTCATTCAGAACCTTGAGATAAAATTCATTCACAAGGAATTAACTGTCTTGTATTTGCTTAGTATCTTTAGCACATCCCCATGACATTGAATTCTTTGCCAATTTTTTTCTATTTTAACCATTTCTTAAAAGGAAGCAGCTTATCGAGGGATATCTAGGGGTATGGTGCATACAGGAAGTTTGCTAGTTTCTTGACTTGATTTTTTCTTCTTCTGACCTGAGATTCTACAGGTGATACTTTCGGGAATACTTTCACCTAATGATGCTGGTATGGCAAATGGGTAAGTTACATTTTCTAGTTATTCTAGCCTCTAGTTTTGCTTAATTCTGCTAGTTTTCAGGTGTCCTCACACTGATTGTCCACTGTTTTAGGTTTGTGGCTCTCGTTATGATTGGATGGTCTCCTTTTCTATGGAGTTATGGTTATCAGATGTTCAATACTGCATTTTCTGAAACTTCTCCATCATATGGGGATAGAAAAATATCTTTCCTTCAAATGTCCTCTATTTGGTTTAAACGTATTACAAATCCTCCTCTGTATGGGGTAAGTGGCATGTCCTTTTGTTGCCAACTTGCACATTCTTAAAACAGGAATGGACCTTATCTGATTCCTTTTAAAATTTGATCTCTATAGGCTTTGATAGGGATCCTTATTGGTGGGACTCCATTGGCACATGTCTTTTTCCCAATCAAGGGAACATTGCCTAGTATTTTTGGAAAGGCGGAGGGAACTTTTGCTGCCCTCTACGTGGGCTGCAGTGGCTTGCTTCAGACTATCTGGGAGGTAATCTCTTCTGGCTTCAATTTTCCTTTAGATCTATAATTGATAGTGCACATTTTAAATTTGGAATTAGAGTATATTCTTACTTGTTCTTAATGTGATTCTGCCATCTTAAATATCTATTTCATACATGTGCTTGGTACAAAAATTTTCCATTTGGAAAGTCCTAATTTAATTGAGATGAGTGTTGGTTCTCCTATGGTACTTGTTCTCAAGAGAAGGATAGAAGAATGGCTGCTCAAAAGTGATTTTCAAGCATATGTCTTAATTTTTTTTTCAAAGAAATGAATCTTATACCACATCATAGAACAAGATAATTACATTAGTGACTTAGCTTAAGCAGAAGATTACAATGAAAGTCTTGCTCTATCAACACAATCATCTATCATATGGATCTCACGATGTCTTATTTTAGCTGCCAAACTATATTGAAGCACTTACTACCCCTTAACATTGTATTTGAAACAAGCTCTCGATTTCCAAATAATCTTGCAGCACCTTTTACAATTGTATGTCAGGATCGATCTGCTCTTAGTATCTTCAAGAACATGGAGCAATAACAGAAGTCTTTTGACTGGATTATACAAGTCTTTGCTATATAATCATAAAGGCTTTTCTTAGTTTTGAATGTAATTGTCTTTATGTTCTTCAACTGTACTTGATGATAACAGGATTCATGACCAACTTTGAAAAGTATTTGGTATATTGTTGTTGATCCAACAAGCCATCTATTATTGAAAGATGATACCTTTTCTTGCTAATGATATTGTTCAAAAGTTCTATAATCTAGCAACATCCTTCATATTCCATCATTCTTTGGTACTCTCAAAATATCTAGACCTCAGGGGAAATACTTTAGGGGAATTACTCTTTGTACCAACAAGTCAGTAGCCATTCTTGACAATGCAATTATTGAAATCTGTATAATCTTTCCACATCTTCCACATTCCATCATTCTTTGGAACCACCAAAGCTGCTAAATGACATGTTGAAATACTTTGGGTGATATAGTCCTTGTTCCAACATGTCTTGGAGTTGCTTCTTGACTTCATTTGATTACAAAATGGATTGTCTATGTAATATACTGTTGAGTAATGTTTAAATAGGTAACAATTGCATTTCATCTCAAGCTCTATCTTGGGTGGCAAACCTCATATACTTTCTACCAAATCTTGAAAATGATTGAATCAGCTCCACCATTTGAGGCTTTCTTGAGCAACTTGCTTATGAAGTCTCCATCTTAATTGATCCTATGACTTGCTTATCCTTCAAAAATAGTAATACAATTTGTCATGTCCCCATTTTTGACGAGCATCAGAGTTCGTAAGTTTGGCCTATCAGGAGACCCTCGTAGGCTGATAGAGTGGTTAGAGGGTCCTTTGGGAGCTTGGCTCAGCGTCAGATTGGCAGTTTTGATCAATTGGCTTTCGTTTGGGCTCGATCGGAGACTTCTTGCAGAGTTGCTATTTTTAGCAGTTCTTGGCAGGCAGTGTGGGACCCCTGCTATTTTTAGCAGTATGAGATTGGCAGCATTCAGAATCACTTCAGTGTTCGTTAGCTTCAGACGGAACAGTTATCGGATGAGTAACGAGGGAAATATTAATATTTAATTGCATTAATTAAATATTAATTAATTAAGGATTATAATATAAAGTTATAATTTTAAATTATAGCTTAAGTGATTTTTAATCAAGGGGGTCGCCATCATCAGGAAAGGGGTCATTTTTGCATATTAAATTTATGATTTAATATTCGAGCCGAGACTATTGAAATATTAAAAGAATTAAAAAGTTGAATATTTAAAAATTCCCTATCTTTAAGGAAATCGCACTTTTGTGCAATAAAGGGGTTTTGCCTTGGGAATTGAGCCATTATGACGTTTTGTGAATTGAAAATTGATCAGTCTTTGCCAGAGAACGGAGACTTTAGGGTTTTAGTTCGAATTCCTTGGAGAACGAGCCATCTCCATTGGAAGCAGTTTAGAGGATGTGAAATAACATTTGATTTATTGCCAGTTGAGAAATTTCTTCATCCAGGAGGAATTACAGAGCATCACGGTTGATTCAAACATCAGGGTTTTCAGTTAGTATTTATTCACAGAGGAATTATTCTGTAGAGGCGTATCTTTGTCCAAGATCTGGAGGCTCAAGGAAGAGCCGTACTATTTATTATTTATTGCTGCTGTTTTTAAAAAGGCCGTACTTTCCTGTACCTGGCCGTACTGTTCAAGGGAACCAGACTTGGGATTTCCAGAGCCAACATCTCATTCATTCGCAGTTGGATTTCATCTGTTCAGGGGCACACTATATCCAGAGGTCCAGACACAAATTTCAAGGAGGCCGTACATTTATGAACTGCTGTTCTGACATCAGGCCGTACTGTGCTAGGCCGTACTACATTATATTGAGGCGTCTTTTTGTCTAGAAGAAACGCCTACCTCATTGGCATCATATCTCCACCAGAGTGGCGCCTCTGCATCTGGAACCATACGCCTTCCATATTCTGAGGGAGAGGTCACTCTACTTGCAGCCGTACTATCCAAATATCAGATCAGATTGCTGCTTTTTTACCAGGTTTTCATTAATATCACTGTATTTTTCATTTGCATGCAACTGGGTCATATTGTAATCATCTTCAGCAAACTTTATATTAGACAAGCTTCAATATTTGCTATAGATTCTGTAGTTCACAGAGTTACATTATTTTATTGCATTTATTTGTATTACTTGCAAAAATCGCCATCTTCATTTATTGCTTAAAAACCCTAGAAACGTCCAAAACTCAAAAACTTCAGAAAAGATTGGAAAAATTGTCAGATTCAGAATTAGGGGAAACAAGGGGTTTCTACAGTGGTATCAGAGCTAAATCCTGCCATCTTGAGGGTTTAGCCATCTTCTGCAGCCGGAACAGTTTGGGTTTTTACCAGGTATTATTCTCAGGTGAGCGTTGGTTGACAGGCAACAGGGTTCGATCTGGCAGCCGGGAAACATGGCTGACAGAACTGACAGGAATTACAGGACTGATAGAACAGTTAATCTTAGAACAGAGATTCCTCTCAATAACAGAGGTCAGGACGGTGCAGAGGTCTTGCATGCACTCAGAGAACTTAGTGCAGGTCAACGACGGTCAAATGGTGTATTACAGCAGTTGGCAGATGCACTTCAGAGACTGGGTACTCCGAGGAGATCGTCACCACATCGTGACGATGACAGGAGTGTTGCAGGTTCACGGAGAGCTCCTAGGACAGTGTCACGGACAGCAGATAGGCCTACTAGGCCCACTTTCACGAGACAGGAGCCCGATGAGGCTATAGCAGGTGAAAAGCATGAGGGTTTGTACGCTGGTACATTTAGGACAGCGAACGACAAGTGGCAGTTAGAATCACCTGAGATCAGTGAAAGGATTACCGTTGACAGAACACCACAAAACACAAAAAGAGAAGTGATTAGCATGTTCCAGGAGTATAGCATTCTATTGCAGAAAATTAAAAAGGAACTGCCTTTTATGAGTTACTTGGATTTGCACCCACGTCTTTGCCATAAGACTGAGTTTGCAAAACAGAAATATCTCACTATAGCTCGTGAGTTGATTACACCTGGAAGGGATAGAGATTTAGTATCTTCAGACTCCTATAAAGAATGCAGAAATTTATATGATGAGTTTGATAGAAGTGCTGATTTAATTAATGAACACACTAGCACAGCTTGGGGTAATCATTTACCTACATCGTCTTTGCAGGAGGTGACTCAAGAAGTTTCTACTATTGAAGCCACTTCTGATTTTTATGACAGCAGTGGCGAAACTTCGCGTGAGCATGACACAACAGAGGTTTCACACATGCAGAGTACTCCTATTGAGTTGTCGCATGAAGAGACTCAAGAGTTGGGTACTACAGATGCAGTTGGTGTTGATAATTTATATCATGGTAAGTCTGATTTTCCGGATCAGACCTTTGAGAACCAGCTAGAGGATTTATATGTTGATATGGAATCCCGGGGTCATGCGTTGGATGGGCATGTAGTTACTCTTGGAGTAGAAGCGTGTAAAGATACTGTCATACCAGCAACTTCTACCGTACCAGTTGAGCCATCCTTAGAGGTACCGAGCAGCAGTACCTTAAATGCTGAGGTGTGCATGGATGAAAGCACACAGGATGCTGCTTATCATGGGGTGAGCGATGACGGATCAGCGTCATATCATAGTGCATATGGTGAACCGGAAATCTTGTATGGGGGTCGTAAACTTCAGAATCCTCGTCATTGGGTTGGGCAACTACAAGTAAATGACAATATGATTGCCACCGCCCTTGAGCATTTTGACGTTGCTCGTCAGATGTTGTCTACCTATGGTTGGAGTCCTCTTTTGACAGATGAGCACAGTGATAGTGGTTTTTCCCTTGCAGTGATACATGCACTCCAAGAAGCAATTGGTGCGATGAAACAAAACTACCTAAAACTACTTGCGGACAGGGATTTCCTTCTCGAGTGGGATTGCATTTGTTATGATGCATTGAAGGGAAAGGAAGAGCAGATTGATGAGCTCACTCATGCGCTTGAGGTGACTAGGGACTCATTGCATAGCACCCAGTTGGCTCTTCGAGAGTCACAGTTACAGATTGAGAGGTTGACCGAGGCGTTGAGTTTAGCACAATCTTCACCATCTTTTGATATGGTTCAGTCTTCCATGGCAGCAGTTGGTGAGGAGCATACACCCATGGTTCATAGCAGTGAGGGAGATGTTGAGGATGTGGTTACATCCGTCACGGTTACAGGAGCAGCGGATACAGATGGGACGAGTGCACTAGATGAGAGTTGCAGTGGGCTACGTGTTGCACCAGGATCTCATGAGATTAGTCCCGTGATAGGTGATGCAGGGCAGATCATTGACAGTTCCTGTGACATGGTTGTTGATTCACGAGAGAGTTGTGTGACAACTCTCGACACTTGTCCATCTTCACAGAAGATATTCGGAGACTCATCCAGTTGGAAGATTGGTACTTATGTTGATTTGTTCCCTTCTCCTGGAAGTAAATCCATCATTTCATCCGATGCAGTTGACTATGATCGGCAGCTGGTTGAGCCAAGTCAGGAGTACAATTCAATTTATTATTCCAGCGATTCAGAGATGGATGATTCAGATCAGGACGGAGTGATTGTGCAGTTTGTGAACAATCCATTATTTGAATTTGATGGTGGTTTGGTCTACGATAATCCACTCTTCGAGTTGGAAGCTGATCGTACTCTTGATGCTAGTTCTTGGTTGGGTGATAACCGTAGTGTTTGGGATTGTTCCAGTGCATCGCAATTCCAAACAAGACTCACAGAGGAGTTTAATGGGGTGTACACGGTGAGGAGTTCTTATAGTTTTTCCTTTGATCCACCTGTACACGATTCGTATTCGATGCACAAGTCTTGTGCATAGGGTGATTCTCTTGGGGCAGCCGAGGGGAGTACTTCATTACTGTGTGCAGAGTTACCATCTTCACAGGATGGAATTAGCGACTGCGAGTACTCGACTCAGTTGTTTGTAGGGTATTGCTTGCAGGAGCAGCAGTCAGTTATCTATCATGCCGATATGTGTTTGACAGGGCTTGATACTTCTATGTCGCAAATTTTTCATACGGGTACATGGTTACAGGGCGACTATGGTGTTAGTTGGCATGATGGCTGGGTCAGATATCACATCCATGAGGTTGTAGCAGAGGACAGGGAGAGATTCAGTGTAGCAGATGCTTCTAGAAGTTATTTTCTCCACATGACCGATGGGTGTGAATTCAGATTGTACTGGGATCCAGGTGGTGATAGTTCGGGTACTGAGTATTGGATGGGTCCCACTGGGTTACTTCACTATTCTCAGCACGGTGAAGTTGGAGGCAGTAGAGCGCAGTGGCAGCCTGAGGAGGACCGTCACGACAGACCTTCACTCTGGGTTTGGGATCCAGGCATTGCTTGCGCAGTTGAGTTTTTGTTGATGCTACAGGAGACAGTTCGAGATGTGTGGGACATTTCACAGTTTTTCTTTTGGGCCTCCCGAGGATTGGAGTTTCTTTGCAGTGGAGATTGCTTGGGGTCAAGCAATTTTAGGGAGGGCGGACTGTCATGTCCCCATTTTTGACGAGCATCAGAGTTCGTAAGTTTGGCCTATCAGGAGACCCTCGTAGGCTGATAGAGTGGTTAGAGGGTCCTTTGGGAGCTTGGCTCAGCGTCAGATTGGCAGTTTTGATCAATTGGCTTTCGTTTGGGCTCGATCGGAGACTTCTTGCAGAGTTGCTATTTTTAGCAGTTCCTGGCAGGCAGCGTGGGACCCCTGCTATTTTTAGCAGTATGAGATTGGCAGCATTCAGAATCACTTCAGTGTTCGTCAGCTTCAGACGGAACAGTTATCGGATGAGTAACGAGGGAAATATTAATATTTAATTGCATTAATTAAATATTAATTAATTAAGGATTATAATATAAAGTTATAATTTTAAATTATAACTTAAGTGATTTTTAATCAAGGGGGTCGCCATCATCAGGAAAGGGGCCATTTTTGCATATTAAATTTATGATTTAATAGTCGAGCTGAGACTATTGAAATATTAAAAGAATTAAAAAGTTGAATATTTAAAAATTCCCTATCTTTAAGGAAATCGCACTTTTGTGCAATAAAGGGGTTTTGCCTTGGGAATTGAGCCATTATGACGTTTTGTGAATTGAAAATTGATCAGTCTTTGCCAGAGAACGGAGACTTTAGGGTTTCAGTTCGAATTCCTTGGAGAACGAGCCATCTCCATTGGAAGTAGTTCAGAGGATGTGAAATAACATCTGATTTATTGCCAGTTGAGAAATTTCTTCATCCAGGAGGAATTACAGAGCATCACGGTTGATTCAAACATCAGGGTTTTCAGTTAGTATTTATTCACAGAGGAATTATTTTGTAGAGGCGTATCTTTGTCCAAGATCTGGAGGCTCAAGGAAGAGCCGTACTATTTATTATTTATTGCTGCTGTTTTTAAAAAGGCCGTACTTTCCTGTACCTGGCCGTACTGTTCAAGGGAACCAGACTTGGGATTTCCAGAGCCAACATCTCATTCATTCGCAGTTGGATTTCATCTGTTCAGGGGCGCACTATATCCAGAGGTCCAGACACAAATTTCAAGGAGGCCGTACATTTATGAACTGCTGTTCTGACATCAGGCCGTACTGTGCTAGGCCGTACTACATTATATTGAGGCGTCTTTTTGTCTAGAAGAAACGCCTACCTCATTGGCATCATATCTCCACCAGAGTGGCGCCTCTGCATCTGGAACCATACGCCTTCCATATTCTGAGGGAGAGGTCACTCTACTTGCAGCCGTACTATCCAAATATCAGATCAGATTGCTGCTTTTTTACCAGGTTTTCATTAATATCACTGTATTTTTCATTTGCATGCAACTGGGTCATATTGTAATCATCTTCAACAAACTTTATATTAGACAAGCTTCAATATTTGCTATAGATTCTGTAGTTCACAGAGTTACATTATTTTATTGCATTTATTTGTATTACTTGCAAAAATCGCCATCTTCATTTATTGCTTAAAAACCCTAGAAACGTCCAAAACTCAAAAACTTTAGAAAAGATCGGAAAAACTGTCAGATTCAGAATTAGGGGAAACAAGGGGTTTCTACACAATTTATTTCCTGCATTTTATGATTCGTCTGGCTTGAGTATCACTCACCAATGCAATCTTGGAAGTTCTCTTGTATGAATTGGTGATACAGGCCTCTTCTTGGAATTTATATATGGAATATAATTTTCAAGATCTTTCTTTGGCATGCCCATCTATGTTGCAATGCTTGTAGTTGTAGTTAGCTTAAAAATGACTTTATTATGTTTTGTTTATATGGTTGTGTTGATGTGATTTTTGTGACTGCACCAATCAGTAGAATAAAGTATCCAATGGTTACTCCATTCTCTCTTGATCAAAGTATTCTGTATGCTAAGATTGCGAGAGAGATCGTATGTTCAACTCCAAGGTTCCTACAATGCAATGGAATACCCTCAGTTGGTTCATTGTGATTTGCTGTTTTCATGAGGGGACTTACACAATTGTTCACAATTACTTGACAGCTGACAGCAAATTAATGATGGAAGGGGATTTTCGTGCAATACGAATGATTTGACAATGAGGTACGTGTTTCCTATACTAACCAAAAGTATACTGAATTGAATGGCTGCAAAGATTAGAAAATTTATGTCCTAGTCTAAGTGCAAGATTTGCGGGGCCTAACTTCAGCCATCTTCAACCAAACTTTGCCTTGCCTCGCATTGGACAACTTCAACAAAGTCGGTGCAATCTTCAAGGGAGTAGTGAAAGGTATTCAGATTACAACTCAACATGCAAATACCATCAAGACGACGCATACAAACACATGAATCATAATCGAAGTTAAGTTTGAAAATATTCCAGTTGACCACACAAGGCAAACTTGCTGTCAACAAGATGCTAGTGGTATGGATTAAACGAAGTTGCCTTGATCAAACACCACAATCCACAACTAACTACTACTTGCATAAAAATGAAAATTACTCTAACCTAAGCTACTTGAAGTAGAAGTTCAAAGAAATCTTGCTAGCTGCTCATAACAAAAGACAAAATCATCATCAATTAAACTCTTTTTATTATGATAGTTTTCACAACAACTTCTTACAAAGTTCTCAAGGTAAAACTTTCCTTCTCCTTGAAACTATGCTAAGCTATCTCAACTAAGCCTTTCTGCTCTATTCTCTGATCTAATCTAATTTAATAATGTACAAATGAGGGGGAGTGCCCTTTATATAGCTGGCCAATCTCAATGGACAGTCCAGATTAAATTACAATGGACGGCTCAGATTGAGCCACATCAACCCCAAACTAGATTTTTCCCTGATAACCCTTAGAAGGTGGAGTGGTGCAATTAATGAGCACAAAATAGCAGATTCCTCCTTTGACCACTATGGGCAATTAATGCCCACTATCCTTCCAGAAGATTCTTGTCCAGGACCTGTTGTGACCTTTTCACACATCACCCCATTCAAAATGGGGACCCCCTAATTTTTGCTCCATTCGTGTCTTTTGGCTTTGGTTTTTGGTTCGTCTCTCTCTGTCGGTTCTTTCTGTCTAATGTTGTACTTGCCATTTGACCTAGGTTTGAATTTTGGCTAAGTTTGGATGGCTTTCTGATGAATTAGGGTTTACAATCTTCAAACAACTGTGAAGTCAAATTGAGTTGGCTAATAGAATTCTGAGTTGAGCACTACTATCAGGATGCTTCAAGTAGGCTCTCACTGAATTTTCACTGAATTCTAACAACTTGCTATTTTTAGTAAGTACTAATTTGGGGCCTATTTTCTTGGGATTTTCGGATTCTGACAATTGCACTGCACTTAGAATGTTGTGAGCTACCTGCGTACAAAATTTGAGCTGAAACAAACAACTTACTATATTTAGCAGTTCTGCCTTTAGTGGCCATTTTTAGGGTTTGCATGTTGGACTTTCAAATGCATGTCTGCATAATCTTTGTGGGTTTTTCGAGACCTTCGCAGTGATATAACATGCAAAACAGGATGATGACTTTTAGTGATTCAGGTCTCAGACGCTATTTTTAGGGTTTGCATGTTGGAATTTTCAATGCATGTCGGCATATTCTTTGTGGGTTTTCCGAGAGTTTCGCAATGAGGTAACATGCAAGTAGAGTTGATCACTTTACCAGGACTTGCTATTTTTAGCCAGTGCTCGCATGTTGATCATTTTTCTGGGTTTTTTTGGGTTTTTTGAGATCTCTCGGGTGGTGTGTCATGCAAACTCATCTGGTACCTGATTGGTCACTTTTTAGACACTTACTATTTTTAGCAGGATCACTCCAGCAGCTGCCCAACACTCCAGAATCGTGAACACAATGACATGCAACAAAAACGAGGTCAAACAAAGATCTTTTGAGCAACATGCAAGTTGAATTAGGGTTTCCAACTTCGGCACCCAAAATGAGGGATCAAATACCAGAATCTTCAGAAACCAAGGTATCCCATCGTGATTAGTATCTTTGAAGGAGTGTTGGTAAAACTTGAAGGCAATCTGAGCACTTACTATTTATAGTAAGTCACTTTTGAAACGGGTCTATAAATAGTAGGTTAGCGTGAGACACCAGTGTGAACAAGTCAAGCAAGTGACGAGGACCCCATGGAGCGAATTTCAGGTCAAACGGATTGCAGAGGTTCGAAAATCAAACACTTACTATTTTTAGCAGGTCCATGCAGAAGAATTAGGGTTTCCTTAAAAGTAGCGCGAAACACAAGGGTCACGCAGAAGCAGCATCTAGTCACAATCAACATCCTTCAAGGAATCTATATGCAAAGTTTGAGCTCATTCTGAACAATTGCTATTTTTAGTAAGTTGCTAAATACAGCAGGTACATGCAGGTATCAGGCGCCAACAGCTCAGTCACGTCATGAGGTTTGAGGCAAAGCAAAAATCCAACCTTCCGGGGCTTGAGATCAGCTTGAATTGCAAAATTTGAGAAACTTTCTAAAAATAGCAAGTTAGGGCAAGTTGAGGGCATTATGAACAATCCGCCCTAAGTCAAACAAAAGCTGGAAAATTCATCCAAGTCTGATAAACTGAAAGCTTGACACCTTCAAATCTGCCCTAGAGGCTTGAAGAGCCACAAAAATTTCACTAAGTCTGGGAAATTTGAAGTCCAACATGCCAAATGCGCCTTAGCTTGAGAGGCTGAATTGAAAATTTGACTAAGTCCTCAAAACTTGAAGCTCACCCATGAATATGCGCCTTGGAAGGTTGGAAGAGACTTGAAAAGTTTCTAAGGAATTTAAATTTGAAGCTACCCATGTGAAATGCGCCCTTGCAAGCTTGAAGTGGATGGAAAAATTTCTAAGAGTTGAAAATTGGAAGCTCAAGGCCTCATATGCACCTTAGCTTGAAGGAGGAAGCGTTGAAATTTTCTAAAGCATTGAAATTGAAAGCTTGAGGGGTCACATGCGCCCAAGAAAAAGAGAAGGCCTTGAAATTTTCGAAGGCATAGAAATTGGAATCTCCAAGGTCCAAATGCGCCCAAGGTAGAGGAACACTTGAAAAAATTTCTAAGTGTTGTAAATTGAAAGCTGGACCCCCTAAATGCACCTTCACTTGGATATGGATGAGAAAGTTGGTTAAGTATTGAAACTTGAAGAAGAGACCCCTACATGTGCCTTGATCTTGAGGAGTTATTGGTAAAATATTCTAAGTATGACAAGTTGGAAGTAGCTACCTTCAAATGCGCCCTTAGAGAGGAGACTTGAAAATATTCTAAGTGTTATAAATTGGAAGTAACACCTCCTAAATGCGCCCTTGCAAGTTGAGGAAGCAAGAAAATGTTTAAGTGTTGGAAAATGAAAGTACAAGGGGCCATATGCGCCCAGGAGCTGAGGGGGAAGTTTGATATTTTCTAAGTGTTATAAACTTGAAGCTTAGACCCCTACACGCGCCTAACCTTGAGAAGGGAATGTTGAAAATTTTCTAATTGTGAAAAACTCAAAGCTTGAGGGGTCATTTGCGCCTTGACTTGTGGAAAGAGTTGGAAAATGTTCCAAGTATTGAAAGCTTGAAGTATGACCATCCGTGTGCGCCCAACTTACATGGAGAACTTTGAAAATGTTAAATGTTCAAAACTTGAAGTAGAGACCCTTGTTTGCGCCCAAGAGGATTTTGATAAGGGAAATTTTACTAAGGCGTGTAAACTCAAAGTATGAAGGCTCAAATGCGCCCTTGAGGATGGAGATAATTGGAAGATTATTTTCTAAGGCTTTGAAATTTGAAGTACCACCTCTCAAATGCACCTAGACCAAGAAGGAAGACGTGTTAAGATTATTTTGGCTAGGCGATGAAAAATGAAAGTTAGACCCCTTGATTGTGCTTAGATTGAGGGATAAAGTGGAAAATATTCTAAGTGTGGGGAATTGAACGCCCACTATGATAAATGCGCCTAAGCTTGAGTGTGGCTTGAGAAATTTTTCTAAGGCGTTAGAATTAAAAGTTCAAGAGTAGATATGCGCCTAGCATGAAGGATCAAATGGAAATTTTTGTAAGTTGATGAATGCGCCCAAATTGGACAAGATGGATAGAAATTTTTCTATGGAGTGAGAATTGGAGATTGCTCTTGACAAAAACACCCCATGTTGGAGAAGTCAAATAAACTTTGATTATAATTATTTCCCAAGGATAAAAAATTAA
Organism: Sequoia sempervirens; assembly: GCA_007258455.2. Lineage (NCBI taxonomy): Eukaryota > Viridiplantae > Streptophyta > Pinopsida > Cupressales > Cupressaceae > Sequoia > Sequoia sempervirens. The sequence goes on along the minus strand of VDFB02074139.1, from coordinate 205 downwards.
ATGTCCCCCTTTGTATTGACACATGATTTTCTTTTAAAAGGTTGATAAATATTTACCAAGGGGGAAATATTTTTGGGTCTTTAAAAATGTTCTGAGGGGAAAATAATTTTGCCTTATGATTTTAAAATGCTGGAGCTCACGAATGATGAAATTTCTCTAGGAGAAATATAAATTTTTCTATGGTGCTGAAGAACAAAATGAATAA
>VDFB02074138.1:0-66969 GCA_007258455.2 Sequoia sempervirens | reverse complement strand
CTCGCAATAAATGGTCATCATCTTCAACCTTTGGAAAGATAATCAGAAACAAGTATAGCAAATTGAAAGTGTCAATTCAAACGTTAGGGTCTTAAGTCTAGGTCAGTAGGTAAACAAGTTAGTCAACTATTGGTGTCAACAACCCATCATCTCGTTAGTCTCAAAATCATTTATAACATCATGTCCTAGGATGCATCCTTCCTACAATGGACATCAACATCAGGAGCTTGATTTGTCTTTGCTAGCTTGACTAATTCTCTTGTGTGTTGATCATTTTCGCATGAGGTTATTAGACAAATTGAGGCCCTGGAGGTTTTGAAGTCTTGCAAACTCAAGTAAAATGGCTCCACTAAGAAGATAGAAAGACATATCCAGTAGAGTAAGATTTCCAAGAAGAAAAAGTTGTTGAGGAACATGAACTGTAAGCAGGTTTCCCTATAAAGATAACTTAACCATTGCAATGCAATCTCCAATCTACTCAAGAACACTGCCAACCAAAAGAATTCCATGAAAGATCTAACACCCCATAATGTTGTAAATACATAGAGTCGGGAAAAGCTATTTTCTTGAATCCACCACAAATTTCACCTGGAATGGTGCCACCAAGCTTATTGTTTGAAAGGAAAAGGTTATTCAACATTCCCAAAATAGAGCACTGAGTCATTATGTCGAACTATATCATCTATGAGCTTAAAAATAGGCAAGGCCATCATTGATGAGCCCTTGAGACACAAAAACACAAAAACATTTAAATAACCCAAAAATCCAAAAAATAGCCTTAGAACATTTCAAAAACATTAAAAAATCCAAATTTGAAAAAATCCATCTGTCCCATTCACTTTCACTTGAAATAATCTCATCCATACTAAACAAATTCCCACACTCACCCTTTGGTAACACAAACATAAAACAACCACAACAATCAGCAAAAGCAAACTTCAAATGTAAAATCAAAATTGAAACAACAAAACTTTAAATGCAAAATCAAACTCTTGATCTTGTTAGCAAACATGTCAATCGACCTTATATCAATGGCCTTTTCGAACAACCTATCAACTTGCCACCATCCACTAACATGTCCTAGGATGCATCCTTCCTACAATGGGAATTATCTTTGGCAAAACACTTTGGATACTTATCCTAAACAAAACACATCCGTTTGGCTATAGGTATGAAGACCATTGGCTTGTTTGTTTGCTTGATCTTTTCTTCTGATTTATCTTATTGCACTCATTTCAATGACCTCTTGATGATGTCTAATCAAAAAAATTTAGAGAGAAAGGAATGGGGAATTGATCATTATCTTTTGTTTGTTGTGCTTGTTGGATGTTCTTGTAATATAACTTGGCAATACTTGCTTTGGTAGGTGTGTGTGGAGGGAGTTTTGGACACCTTGTTGACTATTTCATTGATAGGTTATTCCTTTCCATGTTTTGGTATGAGATGTTTGAAACTTCTGAAATACATCATAGTGAGGTTTATGTATGTCAGGTGTGAACAATAATACTCCTATCTATTTATCGAGTCAAAGTACATCTCACAAGATACAACACCATCCTAGTTGTCTATACCTTGATGCATCGTATCTATGTTTGTTATCAAACATAAGGAAAGTTATGATCTTTACATCCCCAATCCTTGGATAAGCAATACATCATCATCATTCATCAGCATATCTAATAAAGTCTCAATGACTCATAAACTTGTTGGACTTCTACATCTTCTCAGAATCAAGGGTTGATTCATCTCATTCTACTATCCTCTTTCACGCTAACATAGTATCATGAAATTCATCATCCTGCATCCTGCATAATCATGGCATATCATCATCATTGGAAAACATCATCCATCTCATCCATCTCACATGCATTATATCACCATTTAAGTTGTTTAGATTTGTTATTCTAAGCATCTTAATTCATCTCATTTGCATCGTCATTATCATATAGATATGTTAGTCTAACCATCCATACATCCATATTAAACCTCTTTGTCACGAGATCGACTCTAAAATAAATAAAAAATCCCGATCTCTCGAGGGGGAAGTGTACTAGTGTACTTTCCGCTGAGGCAACAGTGGGGCATCTGAAAAAAAATTAGGAAATTCTCAAACTTTGATCTCAACAAGGTTATTCTTTGAACCAACGCAGCAGGTACATTGCTTCAAAGAGGGAAAAAATGTAGAGATGCAAATAATCCTAACTAACATAGTGCATCTAATTCCAATCAATTATCATCAAATTCTTTTATTAATCAAATAAAGTAATTTATTAGATTAATTCACTAATGTCCATCATGTTTAATTAAATAAATCATTTTTTTTAATTAAATCCCCAAAGTCCTCTTATTTGATTAAATAAATCAAATGATTTAGATCAAATATCATAAATTCACCAACCACTCAAAGTTAATTAAATTATGAATTAATTAACTTTAATCACCTTCTAATCATCATTAATAAATTCTCTAGCTTTTAACTCCTCAAGAGTTAAATCAACCCTTGATTAACTAACCCACTTGCACATGAAAACAATTTCTTTTAATTAACTAATTACCTCATTTATCCTCTCAAAAGCATATTCTAGGGAATATTCCTTCATTGACTCCCTTTATTTGACTTTCTTACCCAAACAATTTCCCTCCAAAACATCCCAACCACATGCATTTAATGCCTCTTACATCTCAACAACATGCAAAATATGCTCAATCCTTGCCTATTAGCATTGATACAAGTGTCCCAATCTCATTAGGCTCTCTTTTAGTCCCACATTCCTCCCATCTCTCCATTCTTCAATCCTTCAACCTATAAATAGAGGCCACTTCTACTTGAAATCCATCCACAATCTTATGCATTTTCACTATAGGCACATCTCATCTTGCATTGTATCACATTTTGTTCATTATCATTGGAAGCTTATCAAGGGGGTGGGAAAGGGCATCCTTTCACATCAAAGGAGCACCACTCCCACTATGGGATAGGGTATGAACTTGCTTGTATATGCTTACATTTATCTACTTTGGTTTTTTTTTTTTCTTGTTTGCATATGCACCATGTTTAGGTATCACATAGGGAAGCTTTTGTTTGCTTTGTTTAAAATGGATTAAATATGCTAATATTTGTTTGTCTTTAAGAAAATGCAGAAAAAAAGTTTCTACACAACACAACACAACAATAAAAAAAAAATTGACTCTAAATGTCTACAATTTAAGCAAGTTTCCTTCCACAAAAGCTCAAAGTTTGTGAAAGTCAATATACTAAAACTATAGTTCCCAATGTTGACTTTGATCTAAATGTGACTTGAAATGTAAGCCCAAATATTTGAAAACCTTTAGAGATATTTGTTTAAGATATCTTTTAAGGAGTGCAAATATAGGGCTCTTTTCAAAGGTATTCACACTAAGTCCAAAGGGTTTGAGATTTTGATAACCAAGTTCAATGTTTGTTTTGACGTGTTTTTTTTAAATCAAACAAAGTGTTTGATGTCAATAAAATAACTTTGGCATGCATCAGTCAAGTCACCCTAAGTAGGTACACTCTTTTAGGTAAGCTTACCTCATACCTCGAGGGATGATTTTATATGCAATTTATGGAGGAGTGCAGAGGTATGTTAAGAATGAACTCTTAAGCTCTATGCCTCAACCAAAAATTGGACTTGGTAATTAGCTTCTTAGAAGCAAAGTTCCAATGCACCACTTTCAAATAATATTTCAAAAAACATAGATGGCTTCTAAAATAAGGTTCTTAGTGACAACTATGATCACCATATGTACACTACCATCCACTAGTCACTTAAGACTCTTCAACTGTTCCCATTCCACTTAAGGCATGGGATTAGGTGCAGTATGTTGTTGCCCGGGATTGAAGCTACTTTCTTACAATTTCACAACCTTTAATATAGCCCACTAGTAAACATGCTTCAAGACCTTGCTTATGAGTTCTTCATTGTAGGATGTGTCTCATAGCAAGCCCCCTCTCTAAGGATAACTCAAAAAATATGAAAAATATCAAAGTATTTCTCTTCACCCAAGATCGTCAAAAGATGCAGAGGGAGAGGATATGCACTCGGCTCGCCAATCATGGAAAACACAACATACAAGCCATAGCAATTCGATTTTTAATCCCAAAAATTAAAGTGTTAAGATGTCAAATCATGTTTTATGTGCACCAATTAGAAAGTATTTGAGACTTCAGTCAAACATAGAAAAGGTGCAAAACAAAAAGGATTTTTTCAATCTTGAGCACCAAAATTGAGTGTTTCTAATAGCTTTTTCTTAATGTGGTCAACAAAAGAAATATCATTCATTCATCAGCAAAATGAAAGTGTTTGGTCAAAACAAAATATTCCATTTTATGAGCACCAAAGTGAAGTATTGTGCTAAACTATGAAAGCTTTTGAAAGTTTAGTTTTTAAACACCAAATTTAAGTGTGCAAGTTGAGGGTTCAATTTTATAGGACCAAATTGAAATATTTCCCTAAACTACAAAAGCTTTTGAAAGTTCATTTTTAAGATCACCAATTCGAAGTGTGCAATTTGTGGGTTCAATTTTATAACACCAAATTGAAATATTTTCTAAACTAAGAAATCTTTTGAAAATTTATTTTTAAAACTCCAAATTTAAGTGTACAAATTGTGGGTTCAATTTCTTATAGCACCAAATTTGAATTGTTTTCCTAAACTAAGAATTTTTTTTTTTTAAACTTGGACTTGCACCGTTCGCCTTCTCTACAATCAAAGTGTTAGCTTTTTTTTCATAAAAGATGGTTCCATATTCCTGCAAACGTTGCATCAATAATGTTAGAACTTCCCAAACACAACACAATCAAACGTTAGGGTTAGAAAATTGATCAAGCATCAAAAACCTACAACCTAGACCAAATGGCGATGTAAGTTAACTTTAGGTGCACCAATGGAAAATTTAGCTATACAAAAATTGAAAACCACCTACACCATTGCAAAGAGCATGAAATTCTACCCCATTTTAAAAAAATTACTAAAAAATACTTATGTATGAGCAAGAGATGGTCATTTGAAGATAATGTATAAAGGTCCTGATTGCAAACCAATAGCGACCTTGTTTAGGTTAATAGCAACCCAAAAAAGTGCAATAGCTGTTGGAAAAAGTAAAATAGCAGTTGAAAAAATTGCAATAGCAGTTGGAAAAAGTGCAATAGCGGCTCTATCAAAATCCTATAGCTTTTGCATGAAAAAAAATTTCAACAACATTTTGGGAAAATGTAACCACATTCTAGAATTTGCAATTGCTTAGGAAAACTCAAGGAAACATTAATGTTAAGGACTGGGGTCCCACCAGGTGTGCAAAAATGTGTAAGGGGGAAATCAAGATGCATAAGAAATCAAACATAAATGAATTAAACTAAATCTTAATTCAAAACGAGATTATGAATTCTTAAACCCATTCAAGTTCATGTGTCTTCGCATCATCAACCTCTCGTGCCTCCAGATGGTCATGCCCCGGTGTTTCAAGCTACTCCTGAGGCAAATGTACTAGATAATATCAGTTCCTCAATTCCTCTGCACTAGCCTCATGTCCCTAATCTCAATATTTCCCTGGCTATGCAAGTTATAGAGGGTGAATATCAAGAGCATTAGGGAGAGAACAAAGTTCACAATGATGTAATGGAAGAATATAAACTTGTGATAAGATGCGTATATTTTGTTAAGGGATAATATAGTAAATTCTGCATATATGGTAAATGGGTGTATAGGGTCTTTAGTTAGGGAAAGTTTTCCTATATCAGGAAAACAATTATACTGTACAAACGAGCACTATGAAATTTTGTCATATGCAAGCATCCATGATAACAAATCTGGCTAGCAAGAGCCAAAGTTACTCTTTTTTGTAAAATCTTATTTTAAATATTAATATATATACAGGCTTATAGCTTTTCACCAAAAAAAAAAGATTAGATAAATGATGAAAAAGTGAACTAATTAAATAATTTAAAGATTATTTAATTAATAGACGAAAATAGGGTTTTTGATGTAAATGATGATTTGAGGATGAATTAATTAAATACTGTTAAATCATTTAATTAATAGATGAATATAAAATTTGATAATAATTAAATAATAATGTATTATTTAATCATTTAGTGAAGAAGGGTGAAAGTTAGTTAAATAGTGTCATTCGCCAGTCAGGACAATTTAAGATATCTACACTAGATTTGTTATGTTTCCAAGTTTTCTAGATATATTTTCATATAACTCTAAATTTTCATAACGCATTGCAATAATTTCCTAATTTCAAGATAACTTATCAAACATTCCTAACTAAACAACATTTAAAAAAAATATATAAATTATTATATATCATCTCTTACAACTCAATAGTCCTTAGACGCATATAAAGGATTTATATTTCTATAATCTAAATTTAAATCATCTAACCCATATTAAAACTATCTTTTTGTATCCATGTTTCATTGTCATAAATTTAAATCAAACGCACATGAGAAATAGAATGTCGTACACAAGGCTTGACCCCTAACTATATTTTGACTCGTAATGTTCGTATAGAAGAAGTTTCCATTTTCAAATATTAGCAAGGGAAATATTTAAATACAACATTAATTAGATTACAAAAAACATGTTTTACTCATTTCCTCCTACATTCTCTTAAACCCATTTAATATTGAATGGCAAACACTACATTCCATAGTTTTTATTACTTAACTCTAAAGTAACATGATATAAAAGGTAGATAATTACAAGGAATTTTTAAGTCTACAATCTACTTTTACTTATTCACAAATAGGTTTAAGCAACCACCTTCTTTTTTTTCCGCCTAAGTGGTATGGAATTTCTCATTTAACTGAATTGAGATTTCTTAAGAAAGAGTGTTTAAATCATTTGAATTCATTTTTCAAACAATTAGTCTACCAACATAAGGTGAATTATCTAGTTTTCCTTGCATTTAAGGGGGAACTTAATAGAATATATGTTTAATCATAATTTTGAGTTGAAAGGAAGACATAAAAAGGTAAAATATTTAATGTGTCCAAGATACAAGCAAGTTAATGCTTCTATCCATGCTAAGTTATAAATTATCCTAAAAATGGATTAATTAACGTATACTTTCAAGGGTGACATCCTCATTCTTAAAAAAAAATTATATAGGTCAAGGGATGACAATTACATTGAATATAAGGATTTTTTCCATATCACATAATTTTGTATACATCTACACTAGAAATATAATGAGGCCTACATGTTACTCATTTTTTATGATCAAACATTTACCTCTTCTCAAGGTTCAAGTCTATAGGAAGGAAAAAGGGATAACATTCATTAATTATATTAATGTTTCCTTAAAAATTATCAATGTCATACTTTTCTATTAATGGTTTAAAATCACAAGGAAAGATTACAATTGACAAGCTAATCATCTCAAAATAAAAAAACTAGATTGAAGTATTTAATAAGGTTAACTTTCATCCTCCCTAATTTACAATTCCTATGTAAAGGTAGGTAGGTGTAATGAAACCCAAAAGTATCCATTTTAATATTTTTCAACAATCTAGTGTAACTAACACATAGTGACTTGCATGCCACTAACCCACTCAACAACCAAGACCCAAATGATTCTTAGAGTTATATGTGTTGTAACCTAGTGCCATAATATAATATAACCTTCATCCATTCATAGATCTATAAAATATCCAATCTAGATAAAAAAAATTAGGATCCCTAAATTGTTGTAGTACTAGAGAAGAGATCAATGATCTAAAATTAGGTACAATATCATTGAGTTCATTCTTTCTTACCTCCAATATTTCTTTTCAACCTTGTTAATAATTTATGACCAAATTAAATTTAAGGTGCCTATATAGTTCCATTCCCAATGGCTATCTAACTATAGAAAATAGATAAGATTTTCTTCTAAAAGATATTCTTATGTTTTGCTAAATATTGTGTTATTGTTGATATTACTAACTATAGATTTGTTCATTGTATTAAAATTTGTGGTCTTTCTGATCTAGGATATTTTGAGAATTATTTTTGTTTCTAATATGGTATTGAGCCATATTTTGATTTTGGTTCACCAATTAGGTGTAGTAAGAAAGAGAAGTTCTTCTCATTGTAATCTAGGGTAAAATTCTAGGTTAATGTAATAAAGCATAAAAACTAACCCTAAACCTATTGTCTCCTAATAGTGCACCCTTGTTGAGTGAACTCAACCTATTGGTGAAACATTGAATCTTTTCTAGGTTGTGGGTTACCTAAAGCAGAAAGGAACCTCTAGAGTAAGCTGGCTCTTATGGTATTCACCTAAATTACTTCTTGTTGGGAAAAGAGTAAGAAAGATTGCATAAAAATGAACCTACTTTCTAAGGTGATACACCAAATGATTATCTTCAAACTTACACATTTTCTTTTACACATAATGTGATCAATAAAACTCACTACAACATACACAAATCAGTTTTGACATGTTTTGCATAAGTATTTCATAGAGAGGCTTTGAAGTTTATGGAAAAACTCAAGAGGAACAACAAATGACCTTCTTAGAGGCTCAAATGTTTGACTTCACAGCTGAATCCTACATAGAACTAGTAGAACACAAACTATGACTTGCACAAACATGCACTTTTGCATAAAAGGAAATTAGAAACTAGACTAGAACCAAAAATAAACATTATCATCACAAGGAAATATCAATAATCTCATGTTATCACACAATATCCAGTATTGAGAAGGAAAAATAGCTTGATTTTATTGATTGAAAGGTAAAATACAGCTGATTACAAGTCTGTAAAAGAGTTACAATGTTGTCTCCTGCTAAAAGAACTTCAAAAATGAGTTACAATGTAGCATGAGAATGAAAAGAATTAACTTCAAAAATGAAGTTTGAAGATACATATGCTTTCCCAAGTAGCTCCACAAAGATAGGAATCTCAAACTCCCTTGGTCGTGCACAACAAGAAAGCCTAAAAATAAGCCCCTAAAACAACTCCAAAAAGGTTCAAAGGTGAAGAAAAGGTCAAGCCTTGACCTCTCCCACCATAAAGGCATCAAAAACTGCTCCAAGATGCTCTCAAAGTGTTTCAAATCGGTCAAAACAACCTCCTATATTCTCTCCACTTGTTTTCCAACTTCCTCCAACCTCCCTATATGCTTGGCACTTAGTCATAAATACTTAATTACACCTCCTTTGACTATATTTTGAAGAACAAACACAACCTTATCTTTGTATTGCATACAACATTTAAATAAAGTGATTTATAATTAAATATCAATTTAATCAATGTTTTACATTTTCAACCCAGTTTCAAATTTACAAAGATAAAGGGGCATTCAGTCATGTTTGAAAACATACAAGTGTTTTGGCTTTGGAAAAATATGAAAAGGAGACTAAAGAGACTAAGTCATATATAATGTAAGGAATAACATGGGCATTAGTTGTGGAAAAAATACAAAGAAAAAAGGAAAAAAATGCCTCAAGCTGTCGGTCAACATTTAGGGTAAATGAAAAACCCTCAAAGAAAACTGTGCCACACACTTCATTTTCACTTTGCATTTTTCAGCATCGCCATGGTTTTGAACTGGAGTTGAGGGTTTTGCAGGAACTTTTGTATGCAGATCTCTACAAAAAAATGTCAAGGCCAAGTAGGGTAAGCCTGTGTCAGCATAAACTTTTCCTTTTTTCCATCATTTTATGTGAATAAAATGTTGTTTCAAACTCATTTATACATAAAATAATGAATATTTTTTGGTTTCTCTTGTGTATTTTCATGCTTGATGTTTTGATTCTTTTGCAAGCAATAATGAGAGGAATATCTATTATGGGTTTATATTTCAATTCATTTGCTTCCATTCTTTTACATTTTAATAAAATGACACAGGCCATGGAATTCAATTTGTACATTCTTTGATCTACTTTGTGTTGTTGTGATAAGAGTTGTGAATAGCCACCTCTCATAAGTGCAACAACATCTCTTAGGTCAATCTTTGTTCAGCCTCATCAAAATTCCCAGTATGTATATCAAGTTGTCTTAAACCATAGACAGCTTCCAACTAGACAACTTCTGAAACCATTGCAACAACAACTGGAACAGGCATATTGAGACTTTCTTTAGTCCCCAAGTATTCTAGTGCCAACTCATAAAGCTCTTTTTCCAATCGAAGATCTCCGGTCACATAAAAAAATTCTGCATATGATAATATAAATACACCCAATCCATTTGATTCTTTCTTATAATATCTTCTTGGAATTCTATAAAGTATGATCCAGCTGAATGAACATGTCCACAGGAAAGTTCAACTAAACCCTTGATAGCTTGTGTCCTCATCTTGAGTGCTTGCAATGTTGTTGCAACTCCTCCAATATTATGTTAGATGTAGTAAATATATACACTCCATTTCTTTGATATGATGAAGCATTTTATTTATCCACTTGTTCTTCACATTTAAATCCATCCATTGCAGCCTATAAACACCGTATTCAAACTAAAAGTGGCAACATGGTTTAGTATATTTCTCAGAGATTTCATCATGCTATGTTGCTTGTCCAAAGCTCTGCCTCTTTAATGCCTTCATAGGATAAGCATTGATATGTCAGATTTTTTACTGTAATGAGTCACTATAATAAGTCGCATGGCACCTTGCTCATAATCATCTTCCCATGACTTCCCATTCTTGCTCAAAAGGACTTTCAATTCATAGATGATTATCCTTCTATCTTATGGCTGCACTCTATCTGCCCTTTATCACTAAAGCATAGGGTTTATTATCTCTATAGTATATCCTCTGTAGCATGAATTTTCGTGGAAAATTGTCACTTATTAGTTTTCTTTGATTGATTTCCCCTTTCAATGAGTACTCCAAAGGCCATAAAAAATGTTTGATGCTAATGTTCCTACAAAAAACCCAAGGTCACAACTGACCATGATCAAAACTATTAAAAACTCCTTCATTTCATTATTGATGGCATTGGATTTCACATGAATGCCTTCTCATTGTTATCAAAATCACTGTCACCTTTTCATATCAATGCAACCTTGTGTAGAGGAACAAGCATGTCTTGGATTACATGCATTTAATATTGGTAATATCTCTTTACTGTCGGCTTCCTTCATTCATTGTTGTCCTTTAAACTCTTGACTCATTATTCAATCAGTCACTCTCATTGTTGATTATACCTTAATCTGTTTTGTCATTACTCTGATGAAGAAAGAACCTTGGAAACCTCTCTTTAAGGTCATGAGACTTGGTTATCTTGATTTACATGCTATTGAAAGTATATTTGGTTATCAAACCCTCTGTATCACTAGCTTTTGAAAAGTGACTGCCCCTATTTCATATTGTGATTCCATTGAACAAGTATTTTTCATTTATGACAGTGACTTTAACCAACTCACTGTCGTGACTGATGAGCACTTGCTAAATGTTGATAAGTGTGATGAGTTTACACTCTTATCCCTCCCAAAAAACCAAAAGGGTAGCATGTTGGGCTCAACCCTTGCGGGAGCCCATTTTACTCCACATGCTATAATATCAAAATGAAATAATCCAGTAATGAAAAACTTACCTATACCTGCACAGTGAACAAACATGTTAGATAAAATGATGAAGCCAAAAGCTTCCAATGATGCTTCAATGATTGATGATACTCCTCTGATTCTTCTTGATACTTATGATGTTGCAAACTATTTCAATGCCTTATGAGAATGGACTATATGTTAATGTAGCATATGTAGAGAATATGTGTCCTAAGCTCTAACACAACTTTCTTCATCTCTTGCAGGCATTTCAAGCAACATCAGGTCAGCTTTTGGAGAAACCAAGTGAGAGGGACTGAAGTGAGGATGCAACAGTTCAACTTGGGGTTTGTCATTCAGGAAATGGCGGATCCCTAATCTTTCCATATGCTTTTTTCTTTTTATATCTTCAAATGTATAGTTTATGTCTTCTATTATATTGAAATAGTTATTCCCACAGCTTGTGTGGGACACCATACATTTATAATTATCAATAAAGACAACATTTATACAAAATTTTGTTTAATCTCTCTCTCTCTTATACAATTGCATAATATCTTTTGTCTACCTTTTATCTTTTTATCATGTTGTAATATCTCAACTCTACCTTATTGAGTTGGAAGTAAATTAGGTAACAAAACCAACAATAGAGCACAAATAAGCATAAAAACATGAAATATAAAGCAATATCACCATAAAGTCTTCATGCCATCATTGATTCACCTCCATTTCTCTTCTCCATCTTGCTTGATATGAATAATTGCCCTATGCAATAGTAGCCTATGACAATGACTAGCAAATATTGAAGATCGTTGTCTCACACTAGCAAAATGTACTTGCATATGAACTAGATTAGCATAAGATGTAGATGTCTAAGATTGTCCAGATGTAGAAATGACAATGATAGATGTATTTTATAGAAAATAAATATTTGAATGAAGGGCTGAGATGCAATGCCAATAAGATATGTCAATCAATGGCTAGGAATGAAAGTTGTAGTATGGAATAGGGTTAGGGAAAAATTAGGGAAAAGATAAAGATGAATGGCTATGATTGAATTATAAGATAATTCAATCAAGGGCTAGAATTAAATGAGATGCCAAGAGATAAGATTGGCACAGATAATGAGGTTGTAGGAGAAATTCAAATGATAAATAATAAAAGTATTATTTAATAGACGACATGTGACAGGTTAACTTTTTCATTAATAACAATTTAATTCAAAAGATATGGGTAATTAAATAATAAATATATTATTTAATTAAAGAAGACATACATTGACAAGCTGATTTTTGAATTAAATAATACTTTAATCCAAAAATAGGAAGAAGATGATAAATTAGTAGGCAATTAAATAAATAAAATTGATTTAATTTAAGATAGAAAAGGCTAATGAATAATTAAATAATTAAAATTATTATTTAATTATAGTTGAAAGATGGATAAATGATTAAATAAATAAAATTTATTTAATTGTAGTAGAAAGGGACATTAGTGACGTAATTAAATAAATAGAATTTATTTAATTAATCAAAATAGGAAGTATAAAGCTAGGAATGAATTAATTAAATAATTAAAATTATTTAATTAATAGAAGACTTATGACATTAGACAAGGGAATTGACAAGGAAAAATGGTATTAGTAGGTCTAGGACATTTTTTAGTGCCTACATTTTTCCCCTCTTTGATACAATGTAGTTTATCACGTTGTGTCAAAGAAATTTAATTCAAAAAATGCCCCAGTATAAAGAAGATGAGGAAGGATGACTAGGAGGGTTGTAGTATGCCCCCTCAAGAGGACATGTGGGTTCAAAGAACACAAGTGTGCTCTTGAAATGGATGAGAAGACAAGAGGATGAAGGATAGAAGAAATGTTAGCATGAAGGATATGGAATTTAGTTTGGCATTAGTAGAGACAACTTAAAGATAAATATTTTGCTATACAAGGCCTTGCATTAATCATCATTGGGTGGTAAAATGAAACAAATGGGCAACAAACATCATGGTATGACATAGGACAAGGTGTGCAAGGTCATCCACTTGCAAAATAGACAGTCATAAACAAGGAATGTCCTGACTCATACTAAAGGAAAAGTTGCCCCAGTCTTTTTTCCAGGACAATCTGCAACAGTAGTCAAAGGAAAGAGTCATGAGACATCATCACTCCTCTAAATCCTTCAAGGGACATCCTCGAGATAGCTAGTAACGTGACTCCTAAGAAAAGACAAAATATCCCACAAATTCAACAACCATTCAAAGTGTTTACCAATAATTGTTCGTTGATGTTTAATTGACTAGGTGATTGATGAGTTGATTGTTTGACAAGGCCTAGTTTCAGGAGAAGAAAAATTTCATATAAGCTGTCAAGTCTGGTTTCGACCATGTGACCACTTGTATAAGGAAAATAACAAAGTGTGATTAATGACAATGTTTGGTTTTAAGGACACATCATGTATAAGAAATAAGTTGATTGATTTGATGTTTGGGGTTGAGTTAATGTTTGACGATTTTGACAATTGACTGAGTTGAATTGAAGACTTCTTGGCCTATTTTTCTTAATGACTTGTGACTTGTTTGATGTTTTGATGACTATTTATGTCCAAGTTGATAATTTTTGGTTTATTATGATTGATGCAACAAACCCTAAAGGTCCGACCTAGGTGGCCTTGGGGGCTCATCGACAGATGGCCTTGCCTACGTAACAATGCATAGAGACCTCGTAGTTCAACTTGACCTAACTCTATTTTATTGACTAAGTACTGAATCATGATTTTTATTTCGACCAAACCTAAAAGGACTGACCTAATTCCTTGGGGGCTCATCGAAGATGGCCTTACCTATGTTAAGTTGTAAAGGCAACGTAGTTCGACCGAACTTGGTGTAGTGCCCCTCCATGATTCACCCTATCAATGTTGTTGTTTTGCTTTCTAACTCGCTATGATCAGGTATTGTTTGGTATTTTATTCATTTGATTAATTTGGTCGATTAGTGTTCTAATTAATTATTACATTAAAATAAAGTTATTAAAGTTAAAAAACATTTTGATAATTAAAAAAAATAAAAATAAATTCTTTAATGTAATTATGGTTTTGATAAGATAAAATATTATTAATGTCTTATTAAGTTTAAATAAATTAAAGTATGAGTTAATAAAGAAATATATAAAAAATAAATATATTAATTAATGTGAGGTGCAAATAGAATTAAAAGGTAAAGTTAAAATTAATAAATTAAATATTTTAAAGTTAATTAATTAAGTGTAAAATAAACAAGGATATGTTTTTATAAATAAATATATTTGAATAGTGGCAGTTAACAATGGATGGGAAATAAAATAAAATAATTAAATTAAAGAAAGTTGCATGCAGTAACAGACATTGTGGAGTGGTAAATAAATTGGTTAATTGCTAAAAGAAAGGGATATTTTTGCATAATTTATAGAAAACTAATCTTGCTTCTCTTCCCATGAATAATTTTATTGCTCTTGAAGGCTTTCCTTCTGGTTTTTTTTGGAGGTTTTGGAATTGGGTCTTTTGCAGTGTTGTTGAAATTCTGGAAGAGTGTTGAAGCTGTAAATTGGAAGTAGAGAGCTCTACATCAATCTTCAACTCAGCTAAATGACTTTAATTAGGTTCCACTGCTTTTTGATTTTCACCTTGTTTAATCTTGCATTGAAATAATTTATTAAAGAAGATTTTTGAAAGAATTTCTTGGGATATCTCTGCAAAACATTTTGTGTGTATTATGTAAATCATTATTTGATGGTTTCTTGAAGTTTTAAATAAACCCACTTCGTATACGCTTGGTAACCATTGCATTCTTTTGTGAGCCTCTCATGTTTCTTTTCTATGTGTTCTCTCTGGTGACAATCTGTTCATACTCAGAGGGCCTTTTAAGCGATTCCAGTAGTTGTATGAGTGCCATGTTAGCAAACCCAAACACATTGTAATCTTTCTTTGTGGCAGTAGATAGATGATTCTATCTTCTCATTTTTCGTAGCATTCAATTAAAGTCTTGAATTTGGAAATGCCCTACTATTTTCATTCGCCCTCCTTGCTAGAGTTAATTCTATAGAATCTTTGTGGTTTTTGAATACCATTCTTTCCCTATGCCTTTTTATGCCTTCATGCAAGCTAGAGCTTATTCATTGGCTTGATTTCCTTTAATAAATTTATCCTATGGCTTCGATGGATTCTGTTCTTTATTCCTTGTGTTTCTTGCATATTGGCTAGAAGTATTAATCATTATCTAATATTCAATCTTTATTCAATGGCCATTTGATGTTTTGTTGATTTGCCCATTATTTTTTGGCCAGTTGTGTCAATTGTTGAATACCGGTGTTACATGCATCAAACTCTATCTCAAAAATTCCCTTCTTGTTATCGTTGTTACCTCACCTGCATGTTATTCTTGAGTAAGACTCGGGTGAGATGTGTGGGTTAACTTTGATTCCCTCATCGAAAACTATAAATTTTGCATAGAGACAAAAGATGCTAGAGAATGTGACTTATCTGATTGGAGACCTATTTGTTGTGTATGATAGAATAGTGTGACTACTCGTAAGGATATTCATGTATCTTGTGTGTTGAAAAATTATTGTTTTGTTCTTTCATGGAATCCAAGACTTTTAGGGTATCCTCCAAACTTTAGCATTTGACATATATGCAAATGGTATTAATAATGATAGTTCTGCAAATGAATTCACAATTCTTTCCCCCTATCGATTAGACTATTTATAGCTGAGTCAATTTAGATTTGAGTTTGTTTATAGGTGCTATATATGGAGGGTATGATGGGTCAACCCTATAATGACATTTGATCTCTTTGTTTATTCTTGATAATATCTATCATATAACAACACCCAAACTGCTTATATTCCTAAATAGTTACCTTATTGTTTAGTGTCAAACTTCTTGTCATAATGCTCATGATTGCCATCTACTAGCGTTAGTGTTAAATGAAATATCCTGTCCCAATAAAAATGCAAGATTTACTATATCTCTAACTACCATTGAAACATAGTTTGCACAAAAATACCTCTACTAGGTAAAGACGTTATTTTGTATTCCATGGATTCACAATTTTAAGGAAGTTTATATAACCATGCATGTTGTTGATTTTTAGTTTGCATGCATGCAAAGATTGGGAGATTGACACATGGAAAAAATAACACCCTTGTATGAGAAGGATATATACTTATGTCTTAGTGCATTTGTAATGTAATGTGATTGTAATATCTATATGTTGTTATGTTGCCATAATCACTCTAGATTTGTATCACAGTGAAACTGCACCTACAAGAGAATAGACTTTGCATATTGTATGTATTTTCCATATTATAGTTTAACACAATCAGATATGTGCTTTCATGTGTGGGTTTTTTCTTGAAAGGGTTTTCCCACGTAAAATTATATGTTATGTGTTTTATGCTTTAAATCTAAAAATTAAATTAATGTATGTGTGTTTTTAAAGAAACTGTAATTGAAAATTATTTGAAACAAATTTTTGCAGCCCCCTCTTGATTCATTTGCATTATGGAAGTGTTTTTCGCACTTGTCTTTCCTTTCATTATCAAATATTTGAATCTTGTAAGCCCCTTCTTGATTTTGAAGAGTTTCTACCATTGATTTTTCTTGGCTACATCTTGGTCCATATCTGACCCACAATTGATTCTAGAAGGGCCAAATCTATATAGATCAATAACAAACATGATATCTTTGGGTGAGAATAAAATCGAGAGTTATTTCAACCCTCTAACTCAATTGTACATATGCACCATCTACACAAGTGCTCATACAATTTCTATGTAATTAATCTTTCACCGCTACATTTTTTGGGTTAAAAAACTATTATTTTAATTTTATAAATTTTATTTTCTTAAATAAATATTTTCTTTTGGAAATCTATTGTATTATGAGTTTCCCATAGTTGGCACATGGGCCTACCTCTCACATTAAATCCATTGATACTAATTTACCAAGTGCTAGTTCCTAGCACTAAGCCTTAAACACTCAATACTTAATCTAAGCCCCCAAAACCTCCAAAATGCATTTCCAATGGGTGCCTCCAAAGTGCTACCTCAATAACTCTTTGATAAGTCACACTATGAAACCAACTCCATCATGTTTCCAATAGTGGATCTACCATAGAATTTTCAAGGTTCCACCACTAGAAGTGGCACTTCCACCCATGCACAACCACAACATTGCTCAATTGGTGGCACAACCCATGTACCACCAACCAATGACTAAGGTACCCTTTTTTTTCCTTGAAGGAGTAATTGTTTCAATTGAGCATAACTTTGCACCAATAAATTAGATTTTTGTATTTGAGTAGCTGTAAAAAAATTTCTTCTAAGTACTTCATTTTATATAGGTGATTTTTCCATATTTTTCCAAAAATTTCTACATTTCAAAACTAGAAGGTACATCTTGTTGGTATGTGGTGACTAATCATGCAATTATTGTATACTCGTAACAAGAAATGGGGTTCGAGGCATCACCCCAAAAAAAATCGTTAACACGTCAAGGTTTTCCGGTTAACATATCAAATGAAAAAAGACCTTGTAAAACACTAATTCTAGAAGGTTCCAAAAGGCTTGTTATAAGCAGTTGGGATGTATGTTGCGGTATGGTGTTCATGAGATTGTAATTTTTTTTGCACTGGATAATAAAATCATTGGATGAAAGAGTTTCTGTGAATGTAGCCCATATTGGGTGAACCACGTTAAATTATGTGTTGATCTCTTTTGTGTTATTCTTCATTTTTATTTCTAGGTTATTTAATCTGCATATAATTGTTAATGTTTATTGCTCCAATCTGCCTAAACCCTAACAACTGGTATCAGAGTCACATGTATTTCGGTTTATTGGTAGGAAACCTCTAGATTTGAGTGGGAACAATAGAAGGAAAATTAAAGGTTGAGAAGTTCAATAGTCAAAATTAACAATTATGGAAGATGCAGATGGAAGATTATTTGTATCAAAAGGATCTATGGTGGCCATTATAAGGAAAAGCAAAGAAAGAAGTTGTGATGTCCAATTAAGAATGGGAGATTTTGGATAGAAAGGCATTGAGAACCATTCAGTTGTGCTTGACACCATCTGTGGCGTTCAATATAACAGAAGTAAAGACAATAGGGGATCTGATGATAGATTTGGCTAAATTGCATGAAAAAACCTTAGCCTCAAATAAGGTATTTCTCATGAAGCATTTGTTTAATCTGAAAATGATTGAATGTGGATTTGTGATAGATCATTTAAATGAATTTAATACGATTACTAGTCAATTAACTTCTTTAAAAGTGAATTTTGATGAAGAGGTGAGGGATCTCTTGGTTTTGTGTTCCTTTCTAGAAAGTTGGAATAGCTTGGTAATGTTTGTAAGTAACTCTTTCTTTAGTTCAAATACATTGAAATTTGATGATGTTGGTGTTATCCTTAGTGAGGAAATGTGAAGAAAAGCATAGGTGAGAATTCAACATCAGGTAATGCTTTGACTGTAGAGAATAGGGGAAGAACAAAGGAGAGAGGAAAATTCCCAACAAATCATGGGAAGTCACAAGGGAAGTCGAAGAAAGGCAGATCTAAATCCAAAGGAAGAATGGATTGTTGGCACTATGGAAAGCCAGGGCACTTGAAGAAGGATTGTTGGTCTCGAAGGGGTAAGCAAGGAGACAAACAACATGATGAAAGTAAGGAAGATAATGTTGCAAGTGATAAGTTACAAGATGCTTTAATTCTATTTTTAGATAATGCTAATTATTCCTGGGTAATAGATTCAAGGGCATCATTTCATGCCACACCCCATAGGAAATATTGTGTAGATTATGTTCAAGGTGATTTTGGACATGTATATTTGGGTGATGATGAACACTATCAAATTGTTGGAAAAGGAAAGATAAAAATCAAGCTATAGAATGGAAATGAATAGTTGCTACTAGAAGTAAGGTACATGTTCCAAATTTGAGAAGGAATTTAATTGTTGCAGGACAACTGGGTAGTGAAGGCTGCATAGTTACCTTTTCAAACAAAGTTTGGAAGGTCACTAAAGGTGCATTAGTAGTAGCTAAAGGTGAAAAGGTAGGTACATTGCATTTGTGTACTAGTAATACTTATTCTACCTTAGTCAAGCTACATAAACAATTTCTATTGGGACAGTTATAGAACTTGCTACAAGGACATAAGAGAATTTTGGCACCATAGACTTGGGCACATGAGTGAGAAAGGGATGAAGATCCTTCACTCTAGAAAGTTGCTACCAAGTTTGAAGTAGATTGACTTGGAGTTCTAAAAAAATTGTGTTTATGGAAAACAAAAAAGAGTCTAATTTCTCAAAGTTGGGAAAGAGAAGAAGAGTGAGAACTTAGAGCTTGTGCATTTAGATGTATGGAGACCAACTCAGGTATCTTCTCTTGGTGGCTCTTGATATTATGTTACTTTTATTGATGATGCAACTAGGATAACATGGGTGTATTCCCTAAACCAAAAATTAGAAGTATTTGAAACTTTTAAAAAGTGGAAAGCTTTGGTTGAGAATGAGACAGGAAAAAAGTTGAAGTGTCTCAGATCTGATAATGGAGGTGAGTATTGTAGTAGAGAATTTGTAGACAAAAAATGGTTCCTATAACCCCACAAGAAAATGGTGTGTTTGAGAGGATGAATATGACCATTATGGAGCATGCAAGGAGCATGAGATTGCATGTTGGACTACCCTTACAATTTTGGGCAGATGTTGTACATACTGTTGTTATTTAATAAATAGGGGACCTTCAAATCCTTTGAATGGTGGCATTCTAGAGGAGGAATGTGCGGGTAAAAAGGTAAAATATTCATTTTTGAAAACCTTTGGTTGTGAAGCTTTTGTCCATGTTGATATTAAAAATAGAACCAAGCTTGAGGCTAAGTTTGAAAATGTACCTTCATTGGATATGGAGTAGATGAATTTGGTTATCGGTTATGGGATTATGAAAATCATAAAATCATTAGGAGCGGAGATGCTATATTCAATGAGAAGGTTATGTATAAGGATTAGTTGTAGGAAAAGAAGCATGAACAAGCCAAAAATAAATATGTGGTGTTGGATGAGATTCCATAAAATAAAATGCTAGTGGTACCTGATGCTTAGCAACAACAAGTTATCCCAAAAACTCCTGCAAGTGTTAGACATTCTACAAGGATAACTAGACCTCTAGAAAGATTTTCTCCAATGTTATATTCTATATTATCAATTTATTATGGTGAACCTGAAGGTTATGAAGAAGCAATGCAAGTAGATACCAAAAAGTAGTGGGAGCTAGGCATGAAAGAGGAAATGGATTCCTTGTTGTGGAATTAGACTTGGGACTTAGTCCAATTTCCTACAGGTAAAAGAGTATTGCCCAATAAATGGATTTACAGGTTGAAGGAAGAAGATGGAGGCAAGAAAATATATAAGGCCTGACTCATGGTAAAAGGTTTTGCATAGAAAAAAGGTATAGATTTTGATGAAATATTTTCTCTAGTTGTAAAGATGACTTCTATTAGAACTATTCTAAGTCTTGTGGCTATGGACGACTTGCATCTTGAATAGCTAGATGTGAAAACATCATTTCTCCATGGGGATTTGGAAGAGGAAATATACATGCAACAGCCATAGGGATATGAGGTCAAGGGTAAGGAGAAATTTGTGTGTAGGTTAAAGAAGAATTTGTATGGCTTGAAGCAAGCACCTCGACAATGATATTTGAAATTTGATAGTTTTATGGTTGAACAAGGTTACAAAAGATTTCATTTTGATTATTGTGTTTATTTTAAGAAATTTGATAATGGTAGCTATATTATCCTATTGCTTTATGTTGATGGCATGCTTGTTGTCAGGTCTAACATGTAGCATATTAATGAACTTGAGAAAAAGTTAACAAATTCATTTGCTATGAAGGATTTGGGTGCAACAAAAAAAATCCTTTGTATGAGGATCACACGGGATAGGAAAAATAAAAAAATATTTTTGTCTCAAAGTGAGTATGTAGGGAAGGTGTTGAAAAGGTTTATCATGCAAAATGCAAAAGTAGTTAGTACAATTTTTCCTAGTCATTTTAAGTTGACTAAGGAGATGTGTCCAAAGACACAAGAGGAGGAAGAAAAAATGTTTAAGATACCATATGCATCAATAATTGGTAGCTTGATGTATGCAATGGTATGCACAAGGCCATATATTGCACATGCAGTGGGAGTTGTGAGCAGGTCTATGAACTATCTGGGAATGGAACATTGGAATGCAGTAAAATGGGTTCTCTGATATTTGAGAGGTACTACTTCAAAGAAACTATGTTTTGGATGAAAAAATTCTGCTCTAAAAGGATATGTTAACTCTGATCTAGTGGGTGATATTGATAGTAGGAGGAGTACAACAAGGTATGTTTTTACTGTAGGAGGTATTGCAGTTAGTTGGATTTCAAGGCTGCAAAAGGTCATTGCGCTTTCAACCACTGAAGCTGAGTATGTTGCTGCTACATAAGCGAGCAGGGAGATGATTTGGTTACAACATTTTCTTGAGGAATTGGGACAACAACAAGAAGATAGCCCTTTGTACACTGATAGCCAGAGTTTCATTCATCTTTCTAAGAACTTAGATATGCATTTAAAACTAAGTACATACAGCTCAGATACCACTTCATCTGGTCAATTTTGGAGGATGGAAAGTTGAAGCTGGAGAAAATTCACATGAGTGAAAATCCTGCAGATATGTTGACAAAGGTAATTACACAAGAGAAACTAATTTCCTCATCAATTTTTGTTGGCCTTCACAAATGATAATGGTGGACATAAGAAACCAGCCAAACTTGTAATCCAATGGGAACTGCAAGTGCAACAGTGTCATCTAGGATCAGTCTCCAAGTGGGAGATTGTTGGTATGTGGTGATTGATCATGCAAGTATTGTACACTTGTAACAAGAAATGGGGTTTGGGGCATCACCCCAAAATTTTTTTCGTTAACACGTCAAGGTTTTTTCCTGTTGACACATCAAGGTTTTCTCATTAACACGTCAAATAAAAAAAGACCTTGTAAAACCCTAATTCTAGAAGGTTCCAAAATGCTTGTTAGAAGCAGCTGGGATGTATGTTGTGGTATGGTGCTCATGAGATTGTAATTTTTTTTGGACTGGATAATAAAATCATTGGATGGCTGAGTTTTTGTGGATGTAGCCCATATTGGGTGAACCATGTTAAATATTGTGTTGATCTCTTTTGTGTTATTCTTCATTATTATTTCTAGGTTATTTAATAATTTAAGTGCTCATTTTTCTTTGCTCTCTTGGTGTTTTCCTGGTAGTCATGGTAGACTTAAGGACTATTGGGATCCTCACTCCACACAACTACCACTAATGGAAATTAAAAATGAGACTAAGGGACTATGGAAAGTTTTATTAAAAAACAATTGAATTCACTAAGGATTTTGAGAAATTTATTTATAGAAAAAAAAAAATGAATTCATGAGTCTAATGGGATTACATACATATGATAACTTAAATTATTTCATATTGTGGAATGCATGACACCTAAGAAAGTTTGGAAAAAAATTATGGATTGTATGGTATAGTTAATGAGTTCCAAATCTTGCAACTAGAGGTAGATTTGGCATCACTCTCTCCAAATGATTTTTATGCCATTCAATATTAGCTTGTGAAATTCAAATTCCTTTTATCATACTTAATAGGATGTTGGTATAAGAAAAACAAGAAGGAATGTATCTTCTTGATTCTATCAAAATTGAAAGGACCATTTTAGGTGTTTTCATCTACTTTCTATTCTACTATGGATGCCTTGGGGAATTACTTTAAGATGCATAGCTCTGAGTTATTTTATGTGTGTCTTACTATGGAGCTCTTCCAAGTTAATTTAGATAGATGTACTCCCTAGTTCTAAGAGTCGATCTTTGATGACTCAATTTTCCAAGGGTTGGGGAAAGAATAGGAAGAAGCCTAAGACAAAAACTCCTTCAAGTAGTGATTCTCCCTCCAAATCAAAGTAGAACACTCTCAAATCCACTTCTTCCACTTCTTCCAAGAATTTTTAGTCTTCCTCCAATGTGAAGATAATGACAAGTAGTCATTACACTTCTTGTGGCATGCCTAGTAATTATGAGGATCATTGCTTTATGACGATTGAGGCTTTGGAAGAATCCATGTGGTAACACAATATTTATGCTCCTAATTCCTTTTCCATAGTAAAAGGACAAGCTCTTTTTTCATGAATTTTTCGTTCTTCTACAAATAGCTAGATACTTGATTTAGGTGTTTCATGTCACATGACCAATTCAAATGATATACTTGAGTCTCTTTCTAATAGTACTTTTGACTTTCCAATGGGTAACTCTTCACATATTCTAGTTTAGGGGATACACTCTATTCAGTTGTAGGATGGATACATTAAGTATGTTCTTGTTCCTAATATTTCTATGAGCCTTTTTTCATATATCATTTTTTTCATACTAAGGATGGGAAAATAGTTGAGTTCTCTACATGATGTGATTATTTGATATCTACATGATATTGAGAAAGTTGTTTCTTTAAAGATAGTTGATTATGAGGCCCATTTGTATAGGTTTGACAAAGTTGAGTCTTCGTCAGGTTCATCTCTTATCGTATAAGAAGGTTTAATGATTAGGCTTTAACATGTGAATGTTTTAACCACTTGAACTACATGTATCTTGAGTAGTTGAACACACAATACTTGGTGGTTGGTCTTCTTAGGATTTCATGCATAAAGGGAGTTTTGCAAGGTTATGTTCCTGTTAAAAAAATTATGATCCATTTACTTAAGGTATATACTAACATGCTACAAAGCCCCCAGAGTTGGATCACATTGATCTTAAGTCATTTCTAACTCCATTTTTAGGGGCCAAGTATATGCTCACCTTAATTGAGTATTTATCATGATGTAAATGGGTGTACTTTCTTTATTACAAGAGTGAGGTTCTCATAAATTTAAATACCTCCATAACATTTGTGGAGAAGAAATTAGGTATTTCTCTTTGATGGATAGGCATAAATAATGGGGGGATTAAGTGAACCAAAAATTTTAATATTTTTATAGTGAGCATGATATTCATCAAAAACACATAGTTTCATACACTCCTCAATAAAATTATGTATCTAAGAGGAAGAATAGGACTTTATGAGAGATGGCCATTTATATGATTCAAACTCATTGCATGGATCCAACCTTTCGAGCTAGAACAGTCAATTGTGCCAACTATATTCAAAATAATGTGCATCACAAGGAAATGCAAAATATGACTCATGAAGAGACTTGGTATCATGTCAAGATTGGTGTTTCCTTGTTTAGATTATTTGGTAGTGAGGCTTGGTAATTCATTCCAAATGGTTAGTGCAAGGCAATGGAGAAAAAGAGTCAACCTTTGATTTTTGTTGGCTATTATTAGGATGAGAATGCCTATAGGTTGTTTGATATTTCGAATTAGGATGTCTAATTTTTATGATGTGTTTAGTCTAATGAGTGTAAAAAAATGGATAATCCATCCTCTACTTCTTCATCACTACCTACTCTACCTTCATCATCACTTTTGGATATTTTACATATTTAGGGTGATATAGATGATGGTCCTAATCCATCTCCTCTATTTGCACTAACTTTTCCTCATTGGGTCCATACCACTATTGAGGAGCCTACACATCTTGTTGTTGATCCCATATATTCTCAATGCACTTGTCCAAAAACTTCAAGAATTACTCCTTTGAGCCATGCACTTTCAACTAATCCTTAGAATTTTTCAGATGCTTCAAGTATTCCTAAGTGGATATTGCTATGGCCAAGGAATATTCCTCCTTAATAAGGAATCATATGTGGGATCTTATTCCTCTTCCCAAGGGAAGAAGGTTAGTTCAATTCAAGTTGAAATATCACATCAAATATATAGTACATGGTTCTATTGACAAGTACAAGGCATGTCTTATTACTAAGAATTTTTCTTAGGTTAAGAGTATTTACTATTTCAAGATCTTTTATCCTATTACCAAGATGGATTCCATTCATTTAGTAATTTCTCTAGCTATATCATAGGATGGTAAGAAATTTAGATGGATGTGAAGACTACTCTCTTGCATGGTAATCTTCATGAGGATATCTACATGGAGTAGCCTCCTAGTTTTATGACTCTTCAATTTTTTGTAGGCTTTGACATTCACTATATGGTCTCAAACATGCCCCTCAGGAATATGCTAACATTTTGATCCTACAATTTACACTTAGATACAAGGGAAGGATATTATAATTCTTGTGTTATATATTGATGTTTTGATTCTCATAGGATGGTCCACTTCATGATCTAGAGTATCCAATGACCATTAATGGAGTAGTTTGATATGATAGATCTTGGTCTTCTACATTGATTCCTTAGACTTCAAACTTACTAGACTTTTAAGGGGATCTTCTTCTTTTAGTAGAAGTATGCTCTTAATTTACTTTGTAGCTTTTGCATGGCTGATTGTATGTCTACCCTCACACCATTTAAATTAGGTTTTGTACTATTTACTAGTTGTAATAATCCTATAGTTGATACTACTTTGTATTGGTAGTTGGTTTTAAGTATTTTATACTAGACACAATATCATCTTGATATTTCCATTGTAGTTGTCCACTTGTCTCTCATTTCTCTTAGGATTCTCATGAGAGTCACTATACGGAAACCAAATGTACCTTGAGGTATATTTAGGAAACATCACACTTTGGCATTCAATACACATCAAGAGCTTCTTAGATTGTGGTCTTCACTGACTTAGTTTGAGTTGGTGATGTTGATGACCAAAATTATACTTTTGGTTTTGGTCCAATTACATGTTCATGCAAGAAGTAGAAAACAGTTGCATTATCATCAACAAAGGCTAACTATTGAGGTACAATTTTGGATAGCAATGAGTTTCTTTGGCTTTGATAGTTTATGATTGAGTTTGGATTTCACCCTAATCACTCCACTACTTTTTCATGTGATAATTAGAGTCATTCATATTTCATGCAACCCAATGGAGCATCAATAGACTAAGCATATTGAGATCCACATATACTTCACCAAGCATCTCATATAGGATGGTATCCTCAACTCAGAGAACTTACCTACTAAGGAGTATGGTTCTTATTGAGTCCCCCTCCCTTCACTTTTTCATATTCTCTTTACATGTATTACTCTCTTTAGAGGAATTTTTCCCACAAAATTTTCTCCTTTTCTCCATTTGTGAGAGATTTTTTGTACATGGGTAACTTATCAAGCCTTGTTGTAGGGACCCATATTTGCATCTATGTATTTGTTTATTCCTCCCTAGGTTGCACTTAAGGGGGGTGTTGATGTGAACATATTTATGTAATCAATTATCTTCTATGAACTATTCACACTGAGATTTTTAAGTTTACTTAGGCCACTTTTAAAGTACATTTAGGATAATTATCTCTTTATATCTCTTGTAATATGATTGTAACACTTTCACAATATGTTGTTTTCCTATCTCTCACCTTTCCCTTATAATCAAGGCTTCTCTTTTACATTATCATATCTTTATGCATCTTGTAGAATTATTGGTATAATAGCATTGTTTTTGCTTATGTATTCTATGTAGAAGTTTATTTGGTGTTGCAAATAAATACTAATCTTATGATTCCTTTTTGAAACTTCAACATTAATTTCTTGAGTTATCAATGTATTTAAGTAAAGGTCAGAACTTGTACATTGTAGATAACTAGTTCATCATTGAAGTCACGTACAATAAGGATGTCATCAATTGATAATACTTTTGATATTTTAGGTTGGAAATATGTAAATGGGGAGCCAAAATTATCTTCAATGGAATAAGGTGGTGAGACAAGAGGCCAATAACATACTTTGAAGAAAAGTTTCCTAGAGTAAGGTTTTCTAGCCAAAGACATCCAAAATAACATAATATGTAAATCTAAGATCTAAGTAAAATGAAAGAGGTTAAGAAACCTTTATATAAACATGTGATCTTGTTGGAGCCTCTTTTACCAAGGTATAGTTCTACCTTATGAACTAAGAACCATCAATGGCTTGAGAAAATAAGAAGCGATTTATCATCAATCTCATGTTTAAATAAATCATATTAAGTTTTATTTGTGAATTTAAGCCTTTGAAGAACCTAGTGAAAAGAAGAGTGAGCAACCATTAATCTATATTGTCCCTAAAAGTACAAATCGAAGAATTATAATTTAGTCTCAAGAAGAGGATAGGGGATTCCATGGTTTAAATTAACCTGAAGGTGAGGAATCATGAATCCAAAATTTCCCCAATGCAAAACATCCCATTGCTCTCATTTCTTTGCTTTAACTAATTTGACTACATTCTCATTCAATTCATCACAATTAATTTTAGTTAGTTCTTCATCCATGTAGATCTTAAACAAAAAATAGAATAGAGTTTTCTTAGTTCTTAAGACTAGTGTTTGTCTTGAATGTTCTTAAACTTGATAATAAGAAAATCATCATAAGTAAAACATGCCCTCTCTAGTTGGATTATAACTTATTTAAGGCATTACCCACTACGTCCTCTAACAAGCTAAGTGAATTTTATTGTTACTTAAGGCCTTTCATCTTTAGATTTTAGCATTCAACTATGTGTCTCTCTTCCTCGAAATCAGCTTGGATTATCAAAGGGCCCTTGGCCTATTAGTGAAGTTGAATGGTTTTGAATGAGCCTACCAAGGATCAAGTTTTTTCTATAGTAAAAAGGTCCTCGATGCCATAAAGGATGAGGTTGGGATTGTGCCCTAGACAACTTTGGTGGAATGGAACCCCATTATCCTTGGCTCTAAGATGAAGATGAATTAACTTAGACTTGTCCTCTTGAATTAAGTTACAAAAATAATTTTGAGTTGTAGTTACCTTTAACAACCTAAGACCATGTAGTATCAACTAGTTCAATTTTGAAGGCTAGCACTTTTTGATTCCCTATGGTAGCCAATATGTTTTCTTTAAGATTTTCAATAATAGAAGCATCTTATGCATATGGAAAATCAATAGTAAATAACTCTAAATTTGCAATATTGATTGCTTATGATTCATTTTTACCTATTCTATTGACACTATTTTTGATAGATCTCTAATTTGTTTGCTTGAGTATTAGTTTTAATATTTTGTTCTTGAACTATTTGAGATAGCTCTAAGAGACATCTTTGTAAGGAGATCAATATGCTTGATTGTTCTTCCATTAATTTCTTTTGACTTGTGATAATTCCCTCAAATTTATGGAGTTGTTTATCAACTGAGTCAATCTCATTTTGTAGATCTTCTATTCTTTGTAGTATATCTCATAGAGCTATAGTATCTCCTTGTTAGGATTTTTGGCAATACTTTTCATTTAAGCCTTTTATCAAACATATCATAGTAGGGAAGCTTTTAAAATGATAAATATTCTAAATACAACCAGGAATTTTTCTCAAATAGGTTGCATGCATTGTCTTATGAAATCTATCACATTTGTTGCTGAAGATTATGTTTTTTTCTTTACCTAAACATATTAACTATGAGTTTTGCCCTACTCTTGCTTGTTGATGTTCACTAAGATCTCCTTGTAACTTTAGTATGAAATGATATAAAGTTTTGTGGTATTCCACGTGTAGAGAAAAATAAGCCCAATAAATGTATACAATAAAAGTAGTGCATATACTATTTGAATTATAATAGAATAAATATAAAAGAGACTATATGCAATATTTTTACTTTGGAAAACCCTCAAGCACAATAAAATTCTTTTCTATTGCACAAAGTTCAACCATTCTTCTATATAATAATGAATCTCATGTTTCGCTATTAAGTATGTTAAAATATTTATAGATACAAAAGATAAACATAGACAAAAATAGAAAAACCCATATCCAAAAATAATAAACTTAACTTTTTCCAAAAATACAGGTTGGAAAGCAATTTTCTGATCCCCACACTTATCCAGCACATGGCAGCTGCCAACTTACCAATGACTAATGTTAACAACTGCCTAAATGCTGACCATTAAAAGTCTTCTATTCTATTCTATTCTAAATGCTGGCCATTCCTCATCCCTCTCTGCACGACGAATCACCTTCAAACATATAGAGAGCTATTGAAAAAGGAAAACAGTTTTTTGTGGAATTTGGTTGTACTTCAAGCAAAACAGCAAGGCCATAGTAAACACACAAATTGAATGGTAAAACGCTTCACTTATTTGGTCACGTACTGCAATCATAAAAAAATTAAAAACCCAATCTTCTGGTAAGTGGTGTAGTTGTCACCACCTAACATACATGATGTGGTATAAGAAGAGATTTGGAACGTGTAATGGGGATCCATTACAAAACTTGAATTCATGTTTTCTATGAAATGTTACAGCGCAAATGTGGAAGTTATGGTAGGCACACAAATCATTTGAAAAATGTTTCAACACAATTTTGTGGCATGGTCTGTTATCATATATGGGCATGAACAAATTGGGTTTACTAAAAAGTCCATGGAGATTCTTAAGCAAGAACAATTGACAGCTGTGAAACAAACTCATCACCCATTGCAAACATCCTGCCAGTCTGTACAACAAGTAGAGCTTTAGAACATGGAATGAGCTGTTAAAACGTCAAAGGAACAAATATCTGGAATGTTGCTTTCTTGACTACCATGAAAGACTTAAACATGGGTACAACTTGGAACTTTAAAACATGGTATGGAAATCCATTAAAAAAAAAGTTTAGCCTATTTGGTTTTAAAATCTTGTATAACAAATGTGGAAGCTACAGCTGGAACATGAATCATTTGAAAAAAAATCATCAACAAACATTGGATATTATGGAAAGCAATCATCGTTGAACATGCACAGAATGATTTAGTTGAAAAAATCAAAAATATATTGCAAACCAACTGTAAACCTAAATTCATCAGTGTTTTCCAACATCCTCCAATTTATGCAGATTAATAAGCTTTTGGAACAGGGTATGGAAACCCATTAGAAAATAAAAGCAAAATTTGCTACATGTTGTAGTTGTGCCTGTCCCTATCCACATGAATGTGGAACATGCTTGGAACTACAACAGGATAATGCAATTTGCAAAATGTGGAATCAATAGTAGTCAACCATTTGTTTGAAATACCTCCTCAACAAATCTATTCACATGGACTCATTATTGCTGGATATAAGCAAAATGAACTTGCTGAAAAAGCCTTTGGAGATTTTTATCAAGAGAGATTGACAGGTTTTAAGACAATACGAGGGCTTGAAGATTTTTGTGAAATCTTGAAGTGGTTGTGATTGCCCCACATACTGCATATATGGCAGAACCCTTATGTTTTACAATAAAGATATAAATAAAAAAAAATATATTTTGTGAAATTTTGTAGTTCATTTATGTTTGAAAACGTAGACAATAAATATTTATATTTTAATGAAAGGAAAGAATATTTTTGTAGTACATATAATTGATTGAGTATAATTGACAAGGGTGATGGTATGTTTCTTGATTATGCCATCCACCAAGGTTCAAACTCCCAAAGGTATGATTTAAGAGATGAAACCTGAATCATGTCTTGGACGACTTTGATAAAATGAATACCCCTCAATATTTAGCCCTCAATTGAAGAGGTATCAATATAGGCTCATACTCCTTATCAAATAGTAAAGCAAACTCGTAGATGATATAAAATCCCAAAAAAATAAATATCAATATTGGCTTGTATTCCTCTTCTCCATTTTGTGAGAGATTTTTTGTACATGGGTAACTTATCAAAGATTTTTATAGGGACCCATCTTTACATCTATACATTTGTTTGTTCCTCCCTAATTTGCACTTAAGGGGGGTGTTGGTGTGAACATGGTTATTCATGTAATCAGTTCTCTTCTAAGAACTATTCACATTGAGGCTGTTAGGATTACTTAGGGCACTTTTAGAGTATATTTAGGGTAATTATCTATTTCAATAAATTGTGATATGATTGTAACACTTTTCATAATCCGGTGTTGTCCTATATCTCACCTTGCACTTATAAAGGCTTCTATTGTGCATTATCATATCTTTTATGCATCTTGTAGCATTATTGGTTGAATAACATTCTTTGTTTCTTCTCTCTTCTATGTAGAATGTTATTTGGTGTTGCAAATAAATCACTACTCCTATGATTCCTTTGTGAAAATTTAACATTGGTTTCTTGAGTTATCAATGGATTTAAGTAAAGGTCAAACTTGTGCATTCTATATAACTAGTTCATCATTGAAGTCACCTACAAGAAGGATGTATTCAATTGATAAGAATTTTGATATTTTAGGTTGCAAATATGTAAAAGGGGAGCCATTAATATCTTAAATAGAATAAGGTGGTGAGACTAGAGGCCAATAACATACTTTGAAGAAAAGTTTCCTAGAGGAAGGTTTTCTTGCCAAAGATATCCAAAAGAACCTAACATGTAAATCCAAGCTCTCAAGTCAAATGAAAGAGGTTAAGAAACCTTTATATAAACATGTAATCTTGTTGGAGCCTTGTGTATCAAAGTAGAGTTCTACCTTGTGAATTGACAACCAATAATGCTTAAGAAAATACGAAGTGGTTTCTCATCAATATCGTGTTGTAATAAAGAATATTAATTTTTGTTTGTCAGTCAAAGTCATTGAAGAACCTAGTGAAAAGAAGAGTGAGCAACCATAATTCTATATTTTCACTAAAAGTAAAATTCAAGACTCATACTTTAGTATCAAGAAGCTAGGATAGGGGATTCCATGGTTTGGACTAGTCTGGAGGTGAGGAATCATGAATCCAAACTTTACCCTATGCATTAAATCCCATTGCTCTTGTTTCTTTTCTTCAACTAATTTGACTACATTATCCTTCAATTCATCGCAGTTAATTTTAGTTAGGTCTTCATCCATGTAGATATGTTTTAAAAAATAGAAAAGAGTTTTCTTAGTTCTTAAGACTAGTGTTTGTCTTGAATGTTCTTCAACTTGATAATAAGAAAATCATCACAAGTAAACCATGCCCTCTCTAGTTGGATTTTAACATATTTAAGGCAAGTCCTCTAACAAGCTAAGTGAATTTTATTTTTACTTTAGACCTTTGATCTTTAGATTAAAGCCTTCAACTGTGTGTCTCTCTTCCTTGAAATTTGATGCAGGAGCATCCTTGGGTTGTGGCAATCTTGCATCAACCAAAAATATTTCCATTTAGTTTTGTTCTTGTTCAGTTCAAGTTGGCAGATTTGGTATTTCTTCATGTTTTCTCACCAAACCTTGCAGATCTATGTTTACATGGAGATGTTCATTTTCCTTATTCCAAGATTTGAGCGTGATTGGATCTTTTTCCGACAAGTTATCGCTTTTGGATTATGTGGCAGTTTCTTGAACCGACACCAGAATAATTTTCGTATCTGACAACTAGTTTGATTACTTGTGGATCATATTCGTATCTTGTGGATCTTGACAGTGAGATTCAAATTGTTCTATGGAGTGTCCTCGACCTTAATTTAGGTCCACACTTCATCTTATTCATTCACTAAGGAGTAATTCAAATTTGAGGCTGACATATTCATGCACACGTTACATTTTATTTAATCAAAGATTGTAATAATCTTTGGCTGACGCAGATGATTCTAGATTTGCGAATGTGATATAAAACATTGTAATAGATCACTAGGAAGACAGATTTGAAAGAGATAAGATTTGATCTATAGGATTTTCTCTCGCATTAAGGATCATGTAGGAAGATGACATTTTGAGCATGTTGTAATCATGCCTGTGAGCCGAATCTGTAAACCCAGATGTTCCGGCTATTTGTAATTGAATTTTCTAATAATAAGAAGGTTTGAATTTGTTTTTGTCTCCATTTTTTGTATTGCTTTCATTGTGTCACTCTTGTTGCATGGTCTGGATTGTTCTCTTTGAGGACCCTCCTACCGTGACTGCATCAGATGGTATTAGAGTGGGTTGCGAACCTGTGAATCTTGAGATGAGAGCTGCTTGCGAACCTTGAGTGGGTTGCAGTCCTTGTTGCATTCCTTGGGTGAACAAATCACCGATTTGAGGCAGGCTGTAAGTGTGTTCAATAGATCGCCAAGGGAGAGGCAATTGAAACCTTGTAGTCAAATCGTTGAGTTGAGGCAATTGCACCAAGCAGGGGGAGAGATGTCATTGAGAAGAATGAACCCTAGAAGAATAGAGCAGATGATGGAGGACTTTAGAAATGAGATGAGGAATGCGATACGAAACATCTTGGGTGGTTTGAGGAGGAATCTTGAATTGGAGGATGAATATGAGGAGGCTAAAGAAGAACTTGAGGCTGAAGAGGTTGAAGGATCGATATATGAGAGAGAAGAAAGATTGTTGAGAGCAGTGGCATAAGTAAGTAAAAGTCATAGGATGGAGGTTTCTAACTTCTCTGGTACATTAAATCCGGAAGACTTGATAGAGTGGATAGGAGAGTTGGAAGATTATTTTGAGCTTGAGGATATTAGACACCCATTGAGGGTTAGGTTGGCACAAACTAAGTTGAAAGGACATGCTACTTTATGGTGGAAAGAGTTGCAAAAGGATAGAGTGGAAAATGGTGAAATGAGAATCACTCGATGGAGGTAGATGGTTGCAAGGCTGAAGGCTAAGTTCATTATGGAAGACTATGAGTTGGAATTGTTCAAGAATTTGCAGACCTGAAGTAGAAGGACATGAGTGTGAAAGAGTACACCGAGGAATTTTACAAGATGACAATCAGATCTAGGCACAGAGAGATGACTAGGGATAAAGTGGCTAGGTATATAAATGGCCTTAGATTTAACATTCAGGATGAGATGAGTATGTTGAGGATTCCTTCCAATATGCTCTTAAGGAAAAAGATAAAGTGAAGAGAAGACAATAGAATAACCCCATAGGGAAAGAGAAGAAAATGAGTAGCAGCAAGGAGAAGCATACAAGTGAAGAAGAGTCAAGATCTAAGTGGAGTAAAGAACCAGATCAGAGGGCACAAAGTAGAGGAAATGGCAAAAAGGAATTCTTGGGTAAATGTTTCAAGTGTGGAGAAACTAGACATCAATCTTTTGAGTGTCCTAAGGGATCAAGTAAAGGAATTGGTAAAAAGAATTGTATGGCACATGAAGAGTAGGTAACTGAAGCAGTAGATGAGATATAACCAGAGCAGGGAGAATCTCTTTTTCTTAGGAAAGTTTTGATTAGGCAGAGCAAGGAAGAGGTTGAGACTTCACAAAGGAAGAATCTTTTCCAGACTGTGTGCAAATTAGGAGGTAAGTATTGTAAGGTTATTGTGGATAGTGGAAGTACTGATAACTTGGTATCTGACGAGATGGTGGAGAAGCTTGGTTTGAAGAGGTTTTTGCATCCTTGTCCTTATATGATAAGTTGGTTACAAGATGATCATGTAAAGGAGGTAAGAGAGAAGTGCTTGGTGAACTTTAATATTGGCCCCTTCAGAGATGAAGTTTTGTGTGATGTTTTATCTATGAGTGCCTATCATGTTTTATCGGGTAGACCTTGGCAGTTTGATAGAGGAGCTATTTATGATTAAAGAAGGAATATGATCACTATAGAGAAGGATGGGCAGAAGTTTACTTTGGCTTCCTTGAAGGATAAGTAGGAAGAAGTGAGGAACGTGAGTCTTGTGAAGAGTTACAGTGTTGAGAAGTGAGATGTAGAGGTTGTACTGAAGGAAGGCAAGGATTTGAAAAGAAACCATGTGGCTAAATCTAAGAGTGAGATGGTACCAGAAGGGTGTAAGGGTGGAATTAGGCAGCAAAAGACTGTGGTTGTAGATAAAATCGTAGATAAAATGGAGTTCTGCAGAAAAGGTAGATCAGATGGGTGGAAGAAAGTGAGTCATGATAAGCGTCCCTTACTACCATGTGCAGTTATGAGGCAGAGAAAAGAAGGTGAAGAGAAGAAGTTGAAGGATCTGATAGAGGGAAGAAAAGAGGTTAGGAGGAAGATAAGTACAGATAGAGAAGAAATTTGGATCAATAATGAGCATGGGATCTATATCCCAAACCCTGTTCGATGTTCATGAGTTCCTCTCATGGAACATCTTTTCTCACTAGGGGTGTTTGATGCAGGATCATCCTTGGGTCATGGCAATCTTGCATCAGCCAAAAATATTTCCATTTAGTTTTGTTCTTGTCTTTTTTCTTGTTCAGTTCAAGTTGGAAGATTCGATATTTCTTCATGTTTGCTCACCAAACCTTGCCAATCTATGTTTACATCGTGGATATGTTCATTTTCCTTATTCCAAGATTTGAGCACGATTGGATCTTTTTCCGGCAAGTTATCACTTCTGGATTATGGGGCAATTTCTTGAACTGGCACCAAAATAATTTTCTTATCTAATGGCTAGTTCGATCGCTTGTGGATCGTTTCTATATCTTGTGGATCTTGATGGTGAGATTTGAATTATTCTATGTAGTTTCCCCAACCTTAATTTAGGTCCACACTTCATCTTATGCATTCACTGAAGAGTAATTCAAATTTGAGACTGACATATTCATGCACACGTTACATTTTCTTTAATAAGAGATTGTATTAATCTTTGGCTGACGCGGATGATTCTAGATTTGCGAATGTGATATAAAACATTGTAATAGATTGTTAGGAAGGAATATTTGAAAGAGATAAGATTTTATCTATAGGATTTTCACTTGCATTGAGGAGCATGTAGGAAGATGGAATTTTGAGCATGTTGTAATAAGGCCTATGAGCCGAATCTGTAAACCCGGATGTTATCGGTTGTTTGTAATTGAATTTTCTGATAATAAGAATGTTTCAATTTGTTTTTGTCTCTATTTTCTATATTGCTTTCATTGTGTCACTCTTGCTGCACGGTCTGGATTGTTCTCTTTGAGGACCCTCTTACTGTGACTACATCAAAATTAGTTTGGATTCTCAAAGGGTCTTGTTGATGCGTATTTTGTGGCACACTGAATATAAGAATAAAGATTCCAAAGACGCTCTATCCTCTCTTGAAAAATCACCACGTATGTTAAGATTGCAAGAAGATCATATAGCGATTCACAGGTTTCTTCTGTCAAGTCTTCATGTGTGGATACGCTCAATAAGCGTTGTGATATGCTAGTAATACACAAAGGGACTTACACTAGGCTCAGTCAATTCAAAATGAAGGCTTAGGCAATGAAGCTTTGTTGTTTGGGTCTTGGATCAAACAAACTAAAAGAAAAAAGGAGATAAGGATCTAGAAGTTCTAATCTAATTCCTAAGAATTCAAGAGATGGTATTGACTTTGTGAAACCAATAACCATGCTTTGCTTCGCCACGCTTAGGACAACTGCACAAAGTGGGTGCAATCTTCAAGGGAGTGTGCTTATGATTTTCATGTCATGAATAACTACAATCAAATTAAACAATATTTATTCAGACAGAAGCTATGCATCCACAAAGTAAGCTCAGGCTTACTTTACACATTGAACGAAAATCATCCATTCATAGAAAGTATGAGCAAAAGTTTCACCATAAATTAATACTTATTAGATCCTGCATTCATCTAACATACATGAAATGAAATCTAAACTATGATAAGGGATAAGAACCATGCCAACTCCAAAATAAGAGAATCAATCACCATCAGAACAATGCATGCATTACTTATTACTTTGGCAGTCATACACAACAATTACTCATCTCAACATGTTTTGCAACATGCTCCCATGCTTTACAAATGAGGAATGAGCTCAATTTATAGGCTCCCCAATTACATTTTGATGGCCAAGATTGATTTAGAATCAATGACCGAGATTACAATAAAATCCTAATTAGGGTTGGTCACAACTAACTCCTTTCTCGACCAATAAGAAAATTACATTTAGAGACACTTGTCCTTCTGCTAAATATGAACCAAAAATTAAATAGAAAGTTGTTGCATGGTAGAGTTTAAGGTTCATTGAATCTAGACATGTTGACTTGGAACAATCTGATTGGTTGGAAGATGACAAGGTGCCACCTCAGCGTGTTGGATGTCCTCCTTGGTCACTTTGTTCTTTTTCCATGTCCTTGCCTTAGAATATCTTTCTTCACTAATGACTTTGTCCTTGGTGCTTGTTCCTTCCTAGCTTTGATATTGGATTCCTTTTGATTTCTTCTTCTCACTTGTGCTTGAGGTCTGGAAGTCTCCCCTTGGAGTAGATGTTTAGACTTGAAGTTATTAAGTCTTTCTTTCTGGATTGCTCTGAAATTCCTTCAAGTGCCTTGAATTTGGAGAGGAAATCCCCTATGCTTTTTCCACAATGGAGGAAATGGGAACTTTCTCTATGAATAATATCCCATTCTTAGCCAAATTTTGGCTATTCAATTTCATTTTGTAATACCAACATGTGGACCATTCATTATTTAGCCAAGATTTTGGCCATCTCTATGTTCAAATGAACTTTGCCTGTGGATTTACCTTCAATTCTAAATTTAGCAGACTCCTTGGACAAGGATTTTATTCATTTCTTCTTTACTTTTCCCCTTGCTTTCTTCCCAACACTTAGTCAATTTTTATCCTCTCCTTGGGCAGACTTTACTTGTGTCTTGACATCTTCATTTTCTTCCTGGGCGGACTTGTCTTGTGCTTAGGCATCTTCATCCTTAGGCAGATTTGACAGTAGTTTAGACATCCTTACTTGAGCTAAGTCAGACTTTGAGCTGCTTTGGACATTCCTTCTTGAGGTAAGTCGGACTTTGCATGTGCTTTGCCATTTCCTTGGTGGACTTCATATGAGCTTAGATGTTTTTCTTCAATCAAAGTCAGACATCATGATGCTCAAGACATTTTCTTCTCTAGGCCTAGGTCGTACTTTCTACCTTTGGCTCACATGAATTTCATGCTTGTCTCTTTCTGGATCATCTCGCCATGTGATTTTTACTCTTACTTTTCCATGATTTTCTTGATTTTCCATTGCTTTTTCATACTTTTGGTTCTAGAGGCCTGAATTTCTTATTCTAAAAATGGAAATATTGACTACATGACCTATAGGAACCTGGCACTTTTTAAAAATAGAAATTTCTAAAAATAGGAAAAGCAAAATCCCTAACAAATAGGAGTATTGGATTGGTCCAAAAATTAAAAAAATTAAAAAAACAAAAATCCCTAAAAAATAAGAAGTGTCAGAATTGACTGAAAGCAATGGCGATCCTCATCCTCTGGACCTTCAGAGCATTTTGACGATGTGTATGCACTGTTCTAGGCTTGGATTCTCAACTTGGCTCGGATGACTCTTCAAAACTTTAACTCCTCATTGTAAAAGAGACATGGTGATAAGCAGTTGTGACGCCAAGGCAAAAAACCTAAAAAAGCAAAAACAAAGGGTCCCCATTTGCAATGGGGTGATGTGTGAAAATGTCACAACATCTAGTGCCAACTTGAATAAATGTTCTTGAACATTCCAAAGATAGAATTTCCTTCAAACTCAAAATCTTAGATTAATTCTAACAAACTTACCCTTTGGCTAAGAAGAGTACTCAAAAGGGAAGAGGAATCCTAGACTGTATCAATACCTTTTATCCTCCAGTTATGAGTGTGTGCAAATGCGTTGATTTCCATCTCATAAGAACAATATGGCTCTTTGGTTCCATCATGGCTGCTTGTGTATTTCCTCTTAACTCCAAAATCATCCTTAGATAGAGCCTCGCTACCAGCGAGCATTCATAGCCTTGGCGAGGTTATCTCTATAATCTCACAGAGATTGCTCTACTTCCGGTGATTTATTATTTTTATTTTCTTTTTTATTGAGTGTACGCCTGTAGAGATTTCTGCACACCCAAATCCAAGTGTTATGATCTTTCATTTCTCTTTTTGTTCTTTTTGATATTCTTTTTCTTTTCATATATTTCCACACTTTGGCTTGTAAGCAATGAAGCTCACATGGGTTTGAGCATTGTAGTGGTGTTGAAGTAAGAATTTTGATTATTAGCCATGAATTTTCCTAGGAAACCATAATGACTCAGAGAATTTATTAAGTGTGAGAGATATAATAATTGTAAGACTCAGTGTCAAGATACAATAGATGATTCCCTTTCCAGTCAAGTACTAACCTTAACTTCAAGATACTTTAGAATTTTTTTATCTAGGATTCAAAAGTACTTCATAAAATAATTATCCAAGAAATGGAATAAACATGATTTAGCACAGATGCTAGAGTTCTTAAGATACAATACCCTTCAAAAATAGGATCCCATTTATTGAAAGCAAAAAAAAACAAGAAAGCAAACTAAACTAAGAAAGCAAAACAACTAATCTAAAGTGAACAAAGAAAAATGAAAACATACTCTAAATGAAAACAAAAAATTTAAGCGAACAACAGTCAAAAGATATAAGTATACACAACTCCTAGCATGATTTCTCAAGATATGCAGTAATAACAAAGTAGCGGTCATAGTGCGAAGTTTTGCAAACTTATCTTTAAACTCGGAAAAATATTCTTTCAAGGGAAAAATATGAAACTCAAGCAAAACTTCGGGAAAGATTAGTAACTGTGGCAACTCACCTAGACCATGATTGATCCATAAACAAGTTATCTTAGGGAAAGATACAACCTGGTGGTCTTCATTAGTAGATATGAATTCTTGCTTGTCATCCATTGCTTCATCAGGAGGTCAAAGTTGATGGTGAACCACACCACTTGCATCTGAATCATGGAGATCAACATTACGTTCTAGGCTAGGTGGATTGTGGTGGGAATTGGATTCAAAAGGGAATTTGGAAATTTGGAGTATTTCATGCACTAGCTACTTTTGAATCCCTAACAATGGATCAAGCCCCAACTTGAATTGTTCTTCATTTTCTATATCTGTCATAGTTGCTTGTTTATCAAGTAGCCTTTCATTTGCTTCAATTTCATCAAGCAATTCCTCCATGATTATGAACAATGGATCAAGCAACGATACGAAATGTATTTCATATTTTGCTTCCCTCTTGGTATTCCATTGATCGTCAAACATATCATCTTACCTCAAACCGCTTGTCAATTCTTCCATCTTGAGTGTTTCATCAAGGACTATTCCTTCTTGAAGTGCACTAGAACCACTTCCTTCTTCATGTTTTCCTCCTTGGATGAATGACTGTTGGAAATTTTTCACACTATCTCTACTTTGAGCTAGGTCCTTTGTTCCTAGTTCTTGATGATCTTCAATAATTTTAAATTTTATATATTCATTCATTTTTGTATGATGATAGTTTCCTTGGGTGGTTCCTCTTGCTTGGATGTATTCCATTGCTTCTTTGATATTTAATCCAATGGCCTTTTGTTCTAGTGTGATGTAGGAACAATCTTCATCTACTTGATCCCTAAGCTCGACCACATTATCTTGTTGTGACTAATTCGCCCTATTTTTGGATGACATTGTGGGACGTTCTTCATTTGGTGCTAAAAATGCTTGTTTCACATATTCAATCCATGCTTTGTCCTTGAAGAATCCATATGGTAGCTCTAGTAATCTGATGTGACATTTGGCATAGCTAATGGCCTCTTCACATGATGTGCAAGTGAACTTTGGATGTTGTGCATTGTGAATCGGACACCAACGAGGGAGCAAAACACCTTTCAAGCCAACATTACCTAGTTTTATTTGACTTTGGATTCTAAGTATGAACCTTGTGAAGGCCTCATAAATAACTTCTAGAATGCTATAATCATTAGGTTCTACATCCAACACTCCTGGCTTGGGAACATCCAAAAAGAAAAAATTTCCTTGGAGAACAAGCTCTATCCTTGAGAGGAATGTCAAGCAATTCATTTCATTGTGTTTAGTCATTTCATGAATTTGACATCTTCCTGGAAAAGAAAACTTAGACAAATTCCTGGGGTGCAACTGTGCATTCAATTTTTCATGGATTTGATTGATATCCATGAGACTGTCTTGAGAGCAATAAATATGGAATGGACGCCCATCCATTGAGATCTCCGATTTTTTATTTTTTATTTTTTTTTTGAAATTTTTTTAACTTTTCACTTTTTGTGGATTTTTTTGACATAGAAGAGATCTAACATATCTCTGATTTGGCATCTCAAACTTCATACTAGTTCCATCTAGCTAAATTTCTCCACTTGTGAAAATAACCAACCTAATGTCAACCCTCCTTCTAGCGCCAATTGATGTTGATGCGTGTTTTGTGACACACCAAATATTAGAATAAAGAGTCCAAAGACACTCTATCCTTCTTGAAAAACCACCATGTATGCTAAGATTGTGAGAAGATCATATATGGTGATTCCAAGGTTTCTTTTGTTAGGACTTGACATGTGGATAAGCTCAATGGGCGTTTGTGATATGTTGGTAATACACAAGGGCACATACGCTAGGCTCGTTCAATTCACAATGAAGGTTTAGTCAATGAAGCTCTGTTTTTTGGGTCTTGGATCAAACAAACTAAAAAAAAAAGGAGATAAGGGTTTAGAAGTTCTAATCTACTTCCTAAGAATTCAAGAGATCGTATTGACTTTGTTAAACCAATAACCATGCTTTGCTTCGCCATGCTTAGGAAAACTACACAAAGTGTGTGCAATCTTCAAGGGAGTGTGCTTATGATTTTCACGTCATGAATAACTACCATCAAATCAAATAATATTTATTTAGACAGAAGTTAAGCATCCAAAAAGTAAGCTCAGGGTAAGTTTACACATTGAACGAAAATCATCCATTCAAAGAAAGTGCGAGAAAAAGTTTCACCATAAATCAATACTTATCAAATCTTGCATTCATCTAACATACATGAAATGAAATCTAAACTATGATGAGGGATAAGAAAGATGTCAACTGCAAAATAAGAGAAGCAATCACCATTAGAACAATGCATGCATTACTTATTACTTTGGCAGTCGTACACAACAATTACTTATCTCAACATGTTTTGCAACATGCTCCCATGCTTTACAAATGAGGGTTGAGCACAATTTATAGACTCCCCAATTATAATTTAATAGCCAAGTTTGATTTAGAATCAACGGTCAAGATTATAATAAAACCCTAATTAGGGTTGGTCCAACTAACTCCTTTCTCGACCAATAAGAAAATTACATTCAGGGACACTTTTCCTTCTGCTAAATATGAACCAACAATAAAATAGAAATTTATTGCATGGTAGAGTGTCAGGTTCGAATCTAGACATGTTGACTTGGAACAATTTGATTGGTTGGAAGATGACAAGGCACCACCTCAGCGTGTTGGATGTCCTCCTTGGTCACTTTGTTCTTTTTCCATGTTCTTGCCTTTGAATATCTTTCTTCGCTGATGACTTTGTCCTTGGTGCATGTTCCTTCCTAGCTTTGATATTGGATTCCTTTTGATTTCTTCTTCTCACTTGCGCTTGAGGTCTAGAAGTCTCCCCTTGGAGTAGATGTTTAGACTTGAAGTTATTAAGTCTTTCTTTCTGGATTGCTCTGAAATTCCTTCAAGTGCCTTGAATTTGAAGAGGAACTCCCCTACGCTTTCCACAATGGAGGAAATGGAAACTTTCTCTATGAAGAATCTCCCATACTTAGCCAAATTTTGGCTATTCAATTTCATTTTGTAATACCAACATGTGGACCATTCATCATTTAGCCAATATTTTTTCCATCTCGTTGTTCGAATGAACTTTTCCTGTGCATTTACCTTCAATTCTGAATTTGGCAGACTCCTTGGACAAGGATTTTATTCATTTCTTCTTTACTTTTCCCCTTGTTTTCTTCCCAACACTTAG
Source organism: Sequoia sempervirens (assembly GCA_007258455.2). NCBI lineage: Eukaryota > Viridiplantae > Streptophyta > Pinopsida > Cupressales > Cupressaceae > Sequoia > Sequoia sempervirens. Next base: position 23,790 of record VDFB02074138.1, on the reverse strand, counting down.
TCAATTTTCTGAATTTTTCTCCTTAATGTATCAACACTTAGCCAATTTTCTTATCCTCTCCTTGGGAGGACTTTACATGTGTCTTGACATCTTCATTTTCTTCCTGGGCGGACTTGTCTTGTGCTTAGGCATCTTCATCCTTAGGTGAATTTGACAGTAGTTTAGACATCCTTACTTGATCTAAGTCAGACTTTGAGCTGCTTTGGACATTCCTTCTTTAGTTAAGTCAGATTTTGCATGTGCTTTGCCATTTCCTTGGTGGACTTCATATGAGCTTGGACGTTTTTCTTCAATCAAAGTCAGACTTCATGATGCTCAAGACATTTTCTTCTCTAGGCCTAGGTCGGACTTTCTACCTTTGGCTGCCATAAATTTCATGCTTGTCTCTTTCTGGATCATCTCGCCATGTGATTTTTACTCTTGCTTTTCCATGATTTTCTTCATTTTCCATTACTTTTTCATATTTTTGGTTCTGGAGGCCTGAATTTTTTATTCTAAAAATGGAAATATTGACTACATGACTTGTAGGAACCTGGCACTTTCTAAAAATAGAAATTGCTAAAAATAGAAAAAGCAAAATCCCTAAAAAATAGGAGTCTCGAATTGGTCCAAAAATGCCAAAAATGAAAAAAGAAAAAAAGCAAAAATCCCTAAAAAATAGGAAGTGTCAGAATTGACTGAAAACAATGGCGATACTCGTCCTCCGAACCTTCGGAGCATTTTGGCGATGTGTATGCACTGTTCTAGGCTTGGATTCTCAACTTGGCTCGGATGACTCTTCAAAACTTTAACTCCTCATTGTAAAAGAGACATGGTGATAAGCAGTTGTGACGCCAAGGCAAAAAACCCAAAAAGCAAAAACAAAGGGTCCCCATTTGCAATGGGGCAATGTGTGAAAAGGTCACAACATCTAGCGCCAACCCGAATAAATTTTCTTGAACATTTCAAACATAGAATTTCCTTCAAACTTATAATCTTAGATTAATTCTAACTAGTTAACTTACCCTTTGGTTAAGAAGAGTGCTCAAAAGGGAAGAGGAATCCTAGACTGTATCAAGACATTATCCTCTAGTTATGAGTGTGTGCAAATGCGTTGATTTCTGTCTCGTAAGAACAATATGGCTCTTTGGTTCCATCATGGTTGTTTGTGTATTTTATCTTAACTCCAAAAGCTTCCTTGGATAGAGCCTCGTTACCAATGAGCATTCATAGCCCTGATGAGGTTATCTCTATAATCTCATGGAGATTTCCCTACTTCTGGTGATTTTTTATTTTTATTTTCTTTGTTATTGAGTGTATGCCTATAGAGATGTCTGCACACCCAAAGCCAAGTGTTATGATCTTTAATTTCTCTTTTCATTCTTTTTGATATATTCTTTTTCTTTTCATATATTTCCACACTTTGGCTTGTAAGCAATGAAGCTCACATGGGTTTGAGCATTATAGTGGCGTTGAAGTAAGAATTTTGATTATTAGCCATGAATTTTCTTAGGAAACCGTAATGACTCAGAGAATTTATTAAGTGTGAGAGATATAATAATTGTAAGACTCAGTGTCAAGATACAATAGATGACTCCCTTTCCAGTCAAGTACTAACCTTAACTTCAAGATACTTTAGAAACAGTTTATCTAGGATTCAAATGTAATTCATAAAATAATTATCCAAGAAATGGACTAAACATGATTTAGCACAGACGCAAGAGTTCTTAAGATACAACACCCTTCACAAATAGGAGCCCATTTATTGAAAGCAAAACAACTAATCTAAAGTGAACAAAGCAAAGAGAAAACCTACTTTGAATGAATTTTTTTTTTTTAAGAAAACAACAATCAAAAGACCTAAGTATACACAACTCCTAGCATGATTTCTCAGGATGTGCAGTAATAACAAAGCAGTGGTCATACTGTGAAGTTTTGCAAACTTATCTTTAAACTCGAAAAAATATTCTTTCAAGGGACAAATATGAAACTCAAGAAAAACTTCGGGAAAGATTAGTAACTGTGGCAACTCACCCGAACCATGATTGATCCATAAACAAGTTATCTTTCCTAAATCTCCATAATCAAAATGATATTCCTTGTAATCAATAGTAGGGAAAGATACAATCTACTGGTCTTCATTAGCAGATATGAATTCTTTCCCGTCGTCCATTGCTTCATCAGGAGGTCGGAGTTGATGGTGAACCACGCCAGTTACATCTAAAACATGGATATCAACATTACGTTCCAGACTAGGTGGAGTGTGGTGGGAATTGGATTCAAAAGGGAATTTGGAAATTTGGAGTATTTCATGCACCAACTCCTTTTGAATCCCTAACAATGGATCAAGCCCCAACTTGAATTGTTCTTCCTTTTCTATAGCTGTCATAGTTGCTTGTTTATCAAGTAGCCTTTCATTTGCTTCAATTTCATCACGCAATTCCTCCATAACTGTGAACAATGGATCAAGCACCGATACAAAGTGTATTTCATATTTTGCTTCCCTCTTGGTAGCCCATTGATCATCAAATATATCATATTTCCTCAAACTACTTATCATTTCTTCCATCTTGAGCATTTCATCAAGGACTATTCCTTCTTGAAGTGCACTAGAACCACTTCCTTCTTCATGTTTTCCTCCTTGGATGAATGACTGTTGGAAATTTGTCACACTATCTCTACTTTGAGCTAGGTCCTTCGTTCCTGTTTCTTGATGATCTTCAATAATTTGAAATTCTATATATTCATTCATTTATGTATGATGATAGTTGCCTTGGGTGGTTCCTCTTGCTTGGATGTATTCCATTGCTTCTTTGATCTTTACTCCAATGGCCTCTTGTTCGAGTGTGATGTAGGAACAATCTTCATCTACTTTATCCCTAAGCTCAACCACATTATCTTGTTGTGACTGTTTCTCCCTGTTGTTGGATGACATTGTGGGACATTCTTCATTTGGTGCTAAAAATGCTCGTTTGACATATTCAATCCATGATTTGTCCTTGAAGAATCCATATGGTAGCTCTGGTAATCCGAGGTGACATCTAGCATAGTTGATGGCCTCTTCACATGATGTGCAAGTGAACTCTGGATGAGGTGCATTGTGAATCTGACAACAACGAGGGAGAAAAACACCTTTCAAGCCAACATTACCTAGTTTTATCTGACTTTGGTTTCTAAGTATGAACCTTGTGAAGGCCTCATATATAACTTCTAGAATGATATAATCATTAGGTTCTACATCCAACACTCCTGGCTTGGGAACATCCAAAAAAAAAATTTCCTTGGAGAACAAGCTCTATCCTTGAGAGGAATGTCAAGCAATTCATTTCATCGTGTTTGGTTATTTCATGAATCCGACATCTTCCTGGCAAAGCAAACTTAGACAAATTCCTGGGGTATAGTTGCTAATTCAATTTTTCATGGATCTGATTGATATCCATGAGACTCTTTTGAGAGCAAGAAATATGGAATGGATGCCCATCCATTGAGATCTCTGATTTTTTTTTTTTGAAATTTTTTTAACTTTTCACTTTTTTTGGATTTTTTTGACATAGAATAGATCTAACATATCTCTGATTTGGCATCTCAAACTTCATACTGGTTCCATCCAGCTAAATTTCTCCACTTGTGAAAATAAACAACCTAATGTCAACCCTCCTTCTAGTGCCAATTCATGTTGATGCGTGTTTTGTGACACACCAAACATTAGAATAAAGAGTCCAAAGATGCTCTATCCTCTCTTGAAAAACCACCACGTATGCTAAGATTGCGAGAAGATCATATGGTGATTCCAAGGTTTCTTCTGTTAGGTCTTGACATGTGGATAAGTTCAATGGGACTTTGTGAATGCTAGTAATACACAAAGGGACTTACGCTAGGCTCGTTCAATTCACAATGAAGGTTTAGGCAATGAAGCTCTGTTGTTTGGGTCTTGGATTAAACAAATTAAAAAAAAAGGAGATAAGGGTTTAGAAGTTCTAATCTACTTCCTAAGAATTCAAGATATGGTATTGACTTTGTGAAACCAATAACCATGCTTTGCTTCGCCATGCTTAGGATAAATACACAAAGTGGGTGCAATCTTCAAGGGAGTGTGCTTATGATTTTCACATCATGAATAACTACCATCAAATCAAACAATATTTATTCAGACAAAAGTTAAGCATCCACAAAGTAAGCTTAGGCTAACTTTACGCATTGAACGAAAATCATCCATTCAAAGAAAGTATGAGAAAAAGTTTCACCATAAATCAATACTTATCAGATCTTTCATTCATCTAACATACATGAAATAAAATCTAAACTATGATGAGGGATAAGAACCATGCCAACTCCAAAATAAGAGAAGCAATCACCATCAGAACAATGCATGCATTACTTATTACTTTGGCAGTCGTACACAACAATTACTTATCTCAACATGTTTTGCAACATGCTCCCATGCTTTACAAATGAGTGATGAGCTCGATTTATAGGCTCCCCAATTACAATTAAATGGCCAAGATTGATTTAGAATCAATGGTCAAGATTATAATAAAACCCTAATTAGGGTTGGTTACAACTAACTCCTTTCTCGACCAATAAGAAAATTACATTCAGGGACACTTTTCCTTCTGGTAAATATGAACCAATAAAATAGAAAGTTGTTGCATGGTAGAGTGTCAGGTTCATTGAATCTAGACATGTTGTCTTAGAACAATCTAATTGGTTGGAAGATGATGAAGCGCCACCTCAGCGTGCTGGATGTCCTCCTTGGTCACTTTGTTCTTTTTCCATGTTCCTTCCTTAGAATATCTTTCTTCACCGATGACTTTGTCCTTGGTGCTTGTTCCTTCCTAGCTTTGATATTGGATTCCTTCAAATGGTTTCTTCTTCTCACTTGCGCTTGAGGTTTGGAAGTATCCCCTTGGAGTAGATGTTTAGACTTGAAGTTATTAAGTCTTTCTTTCTGGATTGCTCTGAAATTCCTTCAAGTTCCTTGAATTTGGAGAGGAACTCCCCTGCGCTTTTGCCACAATGGAGGAAATGGGAACTTTCTCTGTGAAGAATCTCCCATACTTAGCCAAATTTTGGCTATTCAATTTCATTTTGTAATACCAACATGTGGACCATTCATCATTTAGCCAAGATTTTGGCCATCTCTGTGTTTGAATGAACTTTGCATGTGGATTTACCTTCAATTCTAAATTTGGCAGACTCCTTGGACAAGGATTTTATTCATTTCTTCTTTACTTTTCCCCCTGTTTTCTTCCCAACACTTAGTCAATTTTTTGAATTTTTCTCCTTAAGGTATCAACACTTAGCCAATTTTCTTATCCTTTCCTTGGGCGGACTTTACTTGTGTCTTGACATCTTCATTTTCTTCCTAGGCACACTTTTCTTGTGCTTAGGCATCTTCATCCTTAAGCAGATTTGACAATAGTTTAGACATCCTTACTTGAGCTAAGTTGGACTTTGAGCTGCTTTGGACATTCCTTCTTGAGGTAAGTTGGACTTTACATGTGCTTTGCCATTTCCTTGGCAGACTTCATATGAGCTTGGAGGTTTTTCTTCAATCATAGTCAGACTTCATGATGCTCAAGACATTTTCTTCTATAGGCCTAGGTCAGACTTTATTTTTCCTTGGACATGCCTTGCTCAAGGAAATTCAAACTTCATAAAGGTTTGGACATGCTATGCTTGGGAAAAGTCAGACTTTCTCATGCTTGTGCCGTTATCCATTGAGCAAGGTCAGACTTTGTCTTGTCTTTGCCATTTTTTCTAGGACTTTCCTCTTGTCTAGACATTCTCATCATTCCTTATGGGGGACTTTGCTTGTCTAATGCCATCCTTGGGCGGACTTTGGAGTCTTCTTTCCATACTGCAAGGGCAGAATTTGGAGTGTTCTTTCCATATGTATGGCGGACTTTGGAGTCTTCTTTCCATCTCCTCTTCATTGTCTAGGTGGACTTCAAGCTGGTCTTTCCACTTCTCAAGCAGACTTCCTTCATGCCTTGCCATTTCCGATCCAAGGCTTGGGCAGACTTTCAAGGTTTCTTTCCATGTTGTTGGGCGGACTTCAAGAAGTTCTTGCCATTCCATTTCTTCTTCCAAGCAAACTGCCTTCATTCCTTTCCATTTCTCCTTCCAAGTGTTGGGCAGGCTTCAGGAAGTTCTTGCCATATCCATGGAAAAATTGAAAGCTCTTTAGCAAATTTCTTCAGAATTACCCCTTTCTACCTTTGGCTGCCATGAATTTCATGCGTGTCTCTTTCTAGATCATCTCGCCATGTGATTTTTACTCTTGCTTTTCCATGATTTTCTTGATTTTCCATTGCTTTTTCAAACTTTTGGTTCTGGAGGCTTGGATTTTTTATTCTAGAAATGGAACTATTGACTACATGACTTGTAGGAACTTGACACTTTCTAAAAATAGAAAAAGCAAAATCCCTAAAAAATAGGAGTTTCGGATTGGTCCAAAAATGCCAAAAAGCAAAAAAGCAAAAAAGCAAAAATCCCTAAAAAATAGGAAGTGTCAAAATTGATTGAAAGCAATGGAAATCCTTGTCCTCTAAACCTTCAGAGCATTTTGACGATGTGTATGCATTGTTCCAGGCTTGGATTCTCAACTTGGCTTGGATGACTCTTCAAAACTTTAACTCATTGTAAGAGAAACATGGTGATAAGCAGTTGTGACACCAAGGCAAAAAACCCAAAAAACAAAAACAAAGGGTCCCCATTTGCAATGGGGTGATGTGTGAAAAGGTCACAATAGGTCCTTGGTCGATTAGTGAAGTTGAATGGTTCGAAATGATCCCACCAAGAATCGTTTTGTTGAATAAAAGGCCCTTAACACCATAAATGATGAAGTTGAAATTGTGCCCTAGACAACTTTGGTGGAATGGAACCTGATAATCATTTGCTCTAAGTTGAAGATGAATCAACTTAGACTTGTCCTCTTGAATTAAGTTGCAAAACTAATTTTGAGTTGTAGTTACCTTTAACAACCTAAGACCATGTAGTATGAACTAGTTCAATTTTGGAGGCTAGCACCTTTTTATTCTCTATGGTAGCCAAGATGTTTTCTTTAAGGGTTTCAATAATAGAAGCATCTTATGCATATGGAAAATCAATAGTAAATAGCTCTAAATTTGCATTATTGCTTGTTTAGGATTCATTTTTCCCTATGGTTTTGACACTATTTTTGATAGATCTCCAATTTGTTTTGCTTGAGTATCAATTGTAATATTTTGTTCTTGAACTATTTGGAATAGCTCTAAGAAACGTCCTTACAAGTAAGGAGACCAATATGTTTGACCAATATTGTTCTTCTATTCATTTCTTTTGAGTGTGATAATTCCCCTAAATTCATGGAGTTGTTTATCAACCAAGTCAATCTCATTTTGTAGATCTTTTATACTTTGTAGTATATCTCATAGAGCTATAGTATCTCCTTGTTAGGCTTTTTGGCAATACTTTATATTTAAGCCTTATATCAAACATATCATAGGAAAACTTTTAAAATGAAAATTATTCTAAATTCAACCAAGGATTTTTGTCAAATATGTTGCATGCATTGTCTTATGAAATCTAACACAATTGTTGCTAAAGATAATGTTATTTGCTTTACCTAAATAAATTAACTATGAGTTGTGCCTGACTCTTGCTTGTTGATGTTCACTAAGATCTCCTTGTAACTTTGGCATGAAATGACATAAAGTTTTGTGGTATTTCAAGGTGTAGAGAAAAGGAAGCCCATAAACCTATACAATAGTAGTGCATATACTATTTGAAACTATAATAGAATAAATATAGAATAAAGATGCAATGTTTTAACTTGGAAAAGTTCTATGACTTAAAAAATCAAGTACAGTAAAATTCTTCCCTATTGCATAAAGTTCAACCATTCTTCAATATAATAATGAATCTCATGTTTCACTATTAAATATGTTGAGATATTTATAGATACAAAATTTAAACATAAGCACTTTAATACATAGACAAAAATCGAAAAACTCAAAATAATATCCAAAAATAATAAACTTTAACTTTTTCCAAAAAAAATCCAGGTTGGAAAGCAATTTTCTGATCCCCACATTAAATCAAATCACCCCTCAACTAAAAACATGCAGAAAATAGGACATCCAAAAAAAGGACAGCTGCCAACTTGCCAATAACTAATGTTAACAGCTGCTGGCCATTCCTCATCCCTCTCTGCACAACGAATCACCTTCAAACATATATAGAAAGACACTGAAAAAGGAAAACAGTTTTTTGTGGAATTTGGTTGTACTTCAAACAAAGCAACAAGGCCATAGCAAACACACAAATTGATTGGTAAAACGCTTCACTTATTTGGTAACGTACTGCAATCATAAAAAAAAATTAAAACCCAATCTTCTGTGTAGTTGTCACCACCTAGTATACATGATGTGGTATAAGAAGAAATTTGGAACATGTAATGGAAATCCATTACAAAACTTGAATTCAGGTTTACTCTGAAATGTTGCAGTGTAAATGTGGAAGCTATGGTAGTCACATAAATCATTTGAAAAATGTTTCAACACAATTTTGTGGCATGATCTGTTATCATAGATAGGCATGAACAAATTGGGTTTACTAAAAATTCCATGGAGATTCTTAAGCAAGAACAATTGACAGCTGTGAAACAAACTCATCACCCATTGCAAACATCCTGCCAGTCTGTGCAACAAGCAGAGCTTTAGAACATGGAGTGATCTATTGAAACATCAAAGGAACAAATATCTGGAATGTTGCTTTCTTGACTACCATGATAGACTTAAACATGGGTACAACTTGGAACTTTAGAACATGGTATGGAAATCCATTAAAAAAAAGTTCAGCCTATTTGGTTTTAAAATCTTGTATTACAAATGTGGAAGCTACAGCTGGAACATGAATCATTTGGAAAATTCAACAACATTCATTTGATATTATGGAATGCAATCATTGTTGAACATGCACAGAATGATTTAGTTGAAAAAATCAAAAATATATTGCAAACCAGCAGTAAACCTAAATTCATCAGTGTTTTCCAACATCCTTCAATTTATGCAAACTAATAAGCTTTGGAACAGGGTATGGAAATCCATTAGAAAAAAAGCAAAATTTTGCTACATGTTGTAGTTCTACCTGTCCCTGGAAATCCATTATAAAAAAAGCAAAATTTTGCTACATGTTGTAGTTCTACCTGTCCCTATCCAGATGAATGTGGAACATGCTTGGAACTACAACAGGGGCATGCAATTTGTAAAATGTGGAAGCAACAGTAGGCACACGATTTGTTTGAAATAACCCCTCAACAAATATATTCACATGGACTCATTATTGCTGGATATAAGCAAAATGGGCTTGCTGAAAAAGCCTTGGGAGATTTTTATCAAGAGAAACTGACAGGTGTAAAGACAATACCAGCGCTTTTCTAATATCCTCCCATCTTGTGTTACACAAGCAGCTTCAAAATTGAGATCATTACAAAAGTAGACAGAAGATATTTGTGAAATCTTGAAGTAGTTGTGATTACCCCACATACTGCATATATGGCAGAACCTTCAAGTTTTACAACATAGATATAAATATAAAAAAAAAAAATTGTGAAATTTTGTAGCACATTTATGTTTGGAAACATAGATAATAAATATTTGTATTTTTAAAAATGGTAAGAATATTTTTGTAGTACGTTCAATTGGTTGAGTACAATTGGTGAGGGTGATGGTATGTTTCTTCATTATGCTATCCACCGAGGTTCAAACTCCAGAGATATGATATAAAAGATGAAACGTAGATCATGTCCCGGATGACTTGACAAAACGAATACCCCTCAATCTTTAGTCCTTAACCGAAGAGATATCAATATAGACTCATACTCCTTATCCAATAGTAAAACAAATTCATAAATGATATAAAATCTCAAAAAAATTAAAAATAAATATATATACATGATGAAAAAGAGAAGAATATTTTTGTGAAATCATATAGTACATCTATGCTAACTGTGAAACCTACAACGGGTACAAGAATCGTTTGAAAAAAACGCCTCAACAGAATTGTCATATGTATTATTAAAAGACTCAGAAAAGAAGTGCAAGTGAGAGGAGTAAAGCTGTCAAAGAGCACGAATCTCAGTGTTGCATGCGCAACGATTTTGAAAGCAAAAGATATTTTAAAGCTGTCAAAGAGCACGAATCACTATCCTATGCCATGAGAAACAATTATTCCAAAACAAGCAAATACAAGGAATTCAACAATATGAGACAAAAGAGGAATTATTTAAAATAAATAAAATAAGAGGGCTCAAAGTCTTCATTTTCAAATATCAAACTCATAACACTGCATCTAAATATATCGTACAGGGTAGCATCTAAACTGAAATAAGATGCACCACCAACGCATATATCAAGATAAAATAAATCATAAAGCACCACTAACATTGATAATAAGTATTTAAGTATAGTTTGGAAAATAAGACTAATTCCCAACAAACATAATCATAATGTGCCACTACAATCAGTGTTACAAAGTTGAAAGCCAGTTTATAAATAGATATCATATCATGATAAATATAATGAAATGTACATGAAGACTTAATCATAATGTGTTTTTAATTATTGCTAGTAAAAATCTGATAGTAAAATGAATTGATCATTACTAACAAGCTCATGAAGAGTTTCATAATTCTTTTGCAAAATCTCACTCTCTACCATTGATTTATATCTGCCTAGCTGAAATGTTGCTTGTATGGACAACGCTCCCGATCCTCCAAGTCACAAGTCAAGCTACAAGAGTACCTTGAATTCATTCAAACAGAAAATGAAGATAAATTATTTGTTTGAAAAGACAAATTGTTGGTAATAAGAGTTGTTTGGATGAATTAAGGTTTTTTCAACTCCTTGGAGGGTTCCCCAAATTGTTGAGATACAATAATTGACTTTGTCTTGTCAATACATTTTGAAATAGTTGGACTAACATTCTTTTATTTTGACTTACCATTGATAGATAAACTTTTTGTCCCACTAATTTAGTCATTTCTATGGCTCCTCACTGAAGCACTACCTTCCTCATTTTTATAAGAAGGTAGGTCATTAGTAGGTAGGGCTACAGTTGTAAAAACTACTTCCTCATTTTTATAATGTAGGACCTAACTCTTGACATAATTAAAGGACAACCCTTGATTTTATATTTAGAAGATTGACACTTATAATAAGTATTCAACAAATTAATATAAATTAGTTCTTGATTATGACACATTTGTTCAATTCAGATGTCAATAGAATCTTTGATTTTTACAAAAGATTGATCTCAACTCAAACTTTCTTTTAAAGATTAGCCAAAAAAGACCTATCTAACTCAACACAAACAACATTGCCTAAAGACATAAAAATATAGCCTAAAAAATGGGAACAAGGCAAGGGTAAGCCAAGAAACTCAATTGAAACTAGGACCAAGAGAGTTCATTCTTCAAAGACAAGGAAGTCTTTAGTCTAGAGAGTAAAGACCGACAAAAAGTTATGGACATATCATAGACTATACTTCATAATGGCATCTATGTGGTTGGATTCTACAGAGTGAAAGAAAAAGAGAAACAAACTCTTTTGTGGGATTTTGGATGGCATCTAGATGGACCCCATGAGGAGCCCAAGGAATGTTGACCTACCCATGTAGCATGTTTTTAAAAAAAATGTGTATAACAAAATATTCTATAAAAATAAAGCTTTCAAGCCAAACTCAAAACCCTTACATCTCTTTTTCCTGTAATGTTCTTTCAAGATGAACATATCTGAGGACCAGTTTGAAATCCTTCGAGAAAATTATCTTGATTACTACAAAGATGAACATATCTGAGGACTTGTTCATTTCCTGCTTTGTCGGTTTCTGTATATTCTTGCAACATCTTGTACTGATTGTACTAAATAAACATATTTTGTACAAGCATTTGATTGTAATACTTATGGCTTGAAATGTGGATACTGGATGGTGGTGCTCCACCTATGCAGTTCTGATTCATTTTGTTTGCATTTGAAGTTCCAGACAGTCTAAGACAGTAGCATTAAAAGTATGACGTGATCCTAAGATGACTTTATTTTCATATACTTCCAAAATGTTGTCAACATTACAAAACATAATTAACAAATTTTCATTGCATAGCTTCATTTCTCTACAATGGGAGTGATACAGCACAAAAATCTTTAATTTTACGTTGGGTGGGAGTGTGACAGTTTTAAATTCACTTGGCATTGGATACAGAGATAAAATTGCAATTTTTATCTTCCTGAGATCATTCCATCATGTATGGAATATGGATGCTAAACCTAATATCTTACAAAACATTGGCAACCTTAGCAGGTAAAACCTCTGTGCCCCTGTGCTTCAAAAGCAGCTCTCTAGTAACATTCATTACAACTCAACCAACCAATTCAATCTATTCATCTATCTTGTAAATTACAAGATTCGTTTCTCAAATGCGTTTATGCAACACACATTATAAACAAATAAAACAATCAAATATGTTTGAAAAACAACTTTCTACACTAAATCTTGAGAAGAGAATATCTGAATTTTTCATTTCTGATTTTAATTTGTTATAGAAATAATGTAGAAACACATATCAAATTGAAATAAGTAATTTACCACAACATAGTTGGAAAGGGGCCCTACTTAGTTAGGCAGGTAAGATTCAACTTATCAGAGCTGCCCTTTAGAATATGCCCATCTATGCCATGAGGCTTTTTAAAGTCCCTAGAAAGTATACGAAAGAGTTTAAGCAAATCCACAAAGGGTTCATTTGGGCTGGAATTGAGGAAAGGAAGAGAATCCCTTTGCTGGCCTGGGATCAAGTTTGTAGACCCAAAGAGGTGGGTTTATTTCAGCGGCGGTGTGGATAGGGTTTCAAATTCGAGGAATATGTATGAATCAATAATAGCAACCACACAACTATCTAATCCAAGCACTAAAGATCCTAATCCAACAATGAAGTACAAATGAACATAGAAACATGAATAATACAGCAATAAACCTCAATTCTTATGCCATAATTGAATCACCTCCATTACTCTTCTCCATTTTGCTTTATTTGTTATCAGATATATAGTATGCAATATACTCAATGAGCTTGATGTTGACAATTGGTAGCTTGATCTTTTGATAGCAAAACTTCAAAGATTGTGGTTAACCTTGAAATGAATATGATGACTTGCTTTTATAGAAATCTCAATTCAAATGAAGGGCTAAGGTCAGATGATGATGCATGGTGATCAATGGATGATATTAATTGAAACAAGGATAGGGATGAATGGATCAAACTCCAGAAAATAATTCAGATTTAATAAGAAACATCATTTAATTTAGGGAAGGGTGAGGTGAATAATTAAATAATAAAGATATTATTTAATTATAGAAGAAGAGATGAAATGCTAAATATTAAATAATTAAAAATAATTATTTAATAAAAGGAGACAAATGACAAATAATTAAATAATTAAAACAATTATTTAATTATGAAGATAAGAATGTGATAAATAATTAAATAAGTATTTAATTATGGTAAAAAAAGGCTAATGGATAATTAAATAATAAAAATAATTATTTAATTATAGAGGAAAATGGGAATGAATAATAATTATAGATATAAAAGGATAAGTTAGTGACTTAATTTAAATAAAAATGATATTTATTTAAATTAATCAAGAGCGGAATAAAGTAAAATGAATTAATTAAATAATTAAGAATTATTTAATTAATAAAGGAATTATGACATTAGAAAATAATTAAATAATGAAAATTATTTGATTATGCAAGGAAGAAGGCGAATCAGTGATAAAATGTTGCTTGTAGGTTCAAGACATTTTTCATTGTCTAAATTTTGCCCCTCTTTGACATAATGTGATTTTGAACATTGTCTCAAAGAATAATCAAGAAAATTCAACCCGGGATATGCCCTAGTGGATGCAGGGTAGGATTACGCCCCCTCGGGAAAATTGACAAATTTTTGAAAAAATTCAAACAATTTGACAAATTTACCAAATAGCTAATTTGATAGGCATGAATGCATTGGTGATGAAAAACTAGGCTTAAAAGGAAATCTAGGGTTTGATATTTGAGTTCAAAGAAAAAACTTGACACGACCAGTTATGAAGGTAAGGGCCCATTAGATCAAATTAGATTATAAATATGCCATATGGGGTGAAAATAGGTCATTTGTGCACTTTTTCTATTAGAGATTAGGAGCTCTGGTTTAGGATTTCATGAGAAGTTGTTGCCAGAATGTCGTATGTACTAGTTGTTGCACACCGCGGGTACTGAGTACAGACACATGGATGTGAGGAGGGCTCAGACGCAGTGGTATATATCCAACCCTTGCTTTGTTATTTTGTTGTTTTAGCATAGTTTTTAGGGCTCAAAGAAGGGCAAACAAATGTCGTGTAGTTTCTACACCACAACTGTCATCATGTTCACTGCAACCGTAGTGCACTTCATTGCAATCGCAACTGTTGTGGTGCGATGCATATGAAGGATGGTAAGACACAACTACAATTATGCAACGCAACTGTATGATAGAATGACACAAGTGTAAAATGGCAACGCAATTGACATGTGCAACACATATGAAGGATAGAACAACACATTTGACTAGTAAATTAATTTAAGAAATTTTTGTGAATATTTTGAATATGCAATAAGTCACATAGGCTAATTCAGATGGTATGATTGACATGACGTGCTTTTTGGTGAATGCGGGTGAGACTAGACTCGATATATACATGTGAGAGCTGACCAACGTCCTTCACTTTGAGATATCATCTAGTCATGGAGGAGCGAGATACACTGATGGTGTTGGGACTTTATCATGTGACATTTATGCCTGTGGTGTAGGCCAATAAGGGTCTTATGACAACACTTGCAGAGTGAAAACATTCTGAGATGAGCTCCTTTCATTTTCCAATTGGGGAGGTTAATGTAGTCTTGGAGGATGTGTGGAGGATCCTAAGACTTCCCATCCTTGGAGAGAAGGTAGTATATGACACTAGGTGGGGATTGGTAGAGATTCGATGAGTTTTTGCAACTGACTCCCTAGTAGAGCTTGGAGTAGAGGATTGTGAGATTTGATGGGATACTTTGGCTGATAGGTACCATAAGCTTGTGGTAGTCTTGTGCACAATGATTGGGGGAGTAGTTTTCCTAGACAAATGTGGACATGGATTTCTTATGTGAGATGTTAAAGGGGATGATGGAGGAGGTGACTATGTATACCTGGGGACCTTGCCTACTAGCGATGTTATACTTCTAGTTGCATGATGTGGCCTACAAAGATGGTTAGAGAATTAGCTGCGGTACGACGCTATTGATGGTATGGGCTTGGGAGCACATTGTAGTGTTCCAACCTTTGGTGGATAGGTACTTAGGTCCAGGACTACCGTATGTTTATATATATGGAGGAGCAGTGACACAAATCCATGTGGGGGATGTCAAATATTGGATACATGTGATTGGCCTAATGGATGGGTTCACATGGAGACCTTATAGGTATTTCCTTGGGTGGGATGATGATGTTGAACACCTACCTTACTGCAAGCACACCATGTATTTAATTGGTTGGACTGTCATGACTCAACATATTGTAGGGAGGCATCTACCAGAGAGGGTGTTGAGGAAGTTCAGGGAGTGACAGGGAGTGTCGATGAGAGTTACAGAGTTTTCTAGGTCAGCTAGGGAGGTCACGTAATAGGGGTCGACGATCGGTGTACAAGTGGCACTACAAGAGATTGCAGGTTTGCAACTGATTTAGTGGGGATCAGTGACCAATGTGGCTAATTCTGACACTACTCAGGAGTATGATGCGTGGTGGGTGACACATAGACCCACACCATTCAATGATCCCAACCATCCACCACCTATGGTGAGGATGGGCAGGGCATGACGAAGCATATTGCAAGGCAGAGGATGAGGTAGAGGAGATGATGGAGATGGAGATGGGGATGGAGGTGATAGTGGTGATGATGGTAGAGGTAGAGGTGTTAGAAGCTGAGGAGATAGAGGTCGAGGCAGAGACGATATGAGGGGTAGACATGGGAGAGATTAGGGTCGGTGGGGGAGAGTAGGATTACCTTTGTGAGTAGCACAAAAGGTGCCCCAACGTATGCCACCCATCCATAAGGAGGGGGAGCAGATGGAGGTGGATATGGAGGAGGTGAGGGTCAAGGAGGTACTGGGAGATGTGGGTGAGGAGGAAAAGGTTGGTGAGTTCATCATGGAGGAGGCTAAGGAGGAGGATGTTGCAAAGGAGGTTGCTAGGGATACAGTGATTATGGGAGAGGGCATGCATCATGTCTTGGTTAGGGAGGTTATTATGGATGTTATGGAGGAGGAGGTCGAGGATGTGAGATAGGGGCCTCAAACACATATACAGGCTATGCAAGCTCAAGTTTAGGCATTGTAGGCATAGGTAGCATAGATACCGATGCTACAGGGACAAGTGTAGACCTTGACAGTCGAGAGAGACTAGGTAGTCTTACAGGCATAGAGGGTGGATCAAAGGTGCATTGATTTCATTACTACTATTAGCGGGCCCACGATAGATATAGATCGAGAGCTATATTGAATTCAAGGAGGCCTATGGAGTACTACCGGATATATTATGAGGATGTAGTTCCTAAACCATAGAGGGTTCCTAGCTATATAGAGAGCTAGACCTAGAGCATAACTCATTCAAGGTGGGCATAGAGTAGTAGGGGTGTTTGATGCAGGGGCATCTTTGATGAATTTTTGTGTCATGTTGCAAAACTTTGAATTTTGGTTTGTTTTGGGTCAATAAGGTCAATTTGGACCATTTAAGTTCATTTGGGGTCATATTGGATTAGTTTTGGGTGATTAGGTGCAAAGTTGTCAAAAGTTGCACAAAAATTGCCAATGTTGTCAATGCAACTTTACAAAAGTGGTTCAAGGGAGTTAGTAGTTGGTTGGGAAGTTACCAATGATTGGAATTCAATGCAGAATACATGTACACATTCCAAACAAGGTTGGAGAGGAGTTTTAATGAAAAACACTTCATTTTGCATGTTCCTTCTTGCATTTTTGTGAAAACAAACTGTAACTTTCATTGTATGGACTGGTACAGATTGGTACAATCTTGAAATCAATTGTAGAAGTTGAAGGAACCTTTCTTCTTTTAGATGCTTTTTGTTCCATGAATTTTCATTCTATTTTGTAGAAGTTATGGCCATTTTAGTGTTAACAATTACAAATTTTTACTGTGAAACAACAAGAAAGTTTTGTATTGCTTAATGTTTTAAATCTACAAGCAAATATTTCATAAATAGATAATACTTAATTCCTTAGAGGAAAAAAAATAATTTGAATAGATTCATAGACACTGAACACATAATATAATTCTTTATTATAAATGAATAATGAAGAATAACACAACCATTTATTTTATTACAACTGAATTAAAATGTTACATTATTCCATATCTTTTTAAAGATGAGTAGTTGTAGAGCATGCAAACTCCTGTTTTGTATAAATGACATATATGTCACTTTACATAGACACAATTGATTCCAAGTTGTTACTCCTGTTCATGAAAATGGATTACAAGTTGATTCCAAGCTTCTACTGGTGACAATGTAATACAAATGTGACTCTAAAAATAAATGCATGGGATTTTCCTGGCCAACCATGCTAGGGAAATGGGAGCTTTGAAGATACAAAATGTAATTATCCTCTTTGAGAACTAGAGTCATGCAAAAGATTAGGGGTAGTAAATATGCTCTCATCTTTTGCATGCAGCTTCCATGCATTGGGATAACACTTATCTCCATCAGAGATCCTCATCATGGTTCAAATTCTACCTTAGAAGTCAGGTGAACTAGATCAACTGCTTTCCAATTCCACCCATTCTAAACTTGAAGGAAATTGGTCTTTTACTATGTAACTACATAACTAGAGGTAGGAGAATTTAGATTATCCCCAATAATACCACATCATCTTCTTCCTTATTAACCTTACAAAATGAAAACCCTTATGACAATTTAGAACATTGCACTCAATAGTAAATCCTTTTTCCTTCAATGAATGATTTCAATTGTGCTCACTATCCCTATTTATGTGCCACTAGTACCACTACTAGCCATATCCCTATTTACTTGTGAGTCATGTCACATGTGAGGTTGGGTATAATGATAATTGTGCAAACCAAAAAACCAACTTAATCGATTTGCGTAACTTAAGCCTTACATTTACAATTAAAATATGTAATTTGATTGACGTTTGGCTACATGCAAATTGTACCTCAAGCTTACAAGTTGTCAAAATCACCACTCAAACAATATGAAATCATTACAAATCTTGTTTCAATTGATTACTAGATTAATGACATCGTCATCTACAATACATCATGCATTTTTCAATATCAAGTTATTCAATCAATCACTTCAGATGTAAATATAACATTAATCTACATCACCACCCATAGTACCGTAACCACACTTTCTTCAAAAATATTGAGAATTAAATGAAAGGTAGAGTACTTCGAGGAATTGAAAAAGAGAACTAAATGGCTTGTTTAACCTTAATCATTATCAATGTCCACTAATAAGTCAATAAATTTTGCTCACTTATGATCAGAACTATATGTTGATAATTACTATTAGTTTTAAAAGCCACATTTTTATATTGAACAAAGAAAAAAGGATTTACAAGAATGGAGCCACGAAAAGTATTTTAATTTAAGTAGATAAATACTAAAGTACATACTACATAGCTAACCTGGCCAAAAAGTCACTAACTGTGACAAAAAACTAGTCACAAAATACATATTACAAGAACTGTTACACTATACAATAAAATATAGACACATGACACGTCACACAATTCATTACTAAATTTTTTTGTAACAATAGCTTAGGCCCTCAACCGAGTGTTTGAGTAGAAGGTGAATCGAATTTAACAAAGTAATAGCAAAGAAGAAAAGTGAATCACCCAAAACCTTCCTCCAAAACTCCATACTCTTTAATGATTCATTTTTCGTATCACAAAGCAGACCACATCTCATATTAACCAGGGCAAGAGCCTGCACTATAGAAGCATGCTATTCCACTTTCCAGAAGATTCCACCAATAGGCACTAACCCACTTTCAAAATTGTAATTCTCCAGTGCCAACTCTGACAAAGAAATAGAGTAAATGAAAGGCTACAAATAACGTATTGCCATCGTCTTCACCAAATATTTATCGAGAAAAATGTCCATGCAATTGGACAAGAAAGTTGAAGATACCTTAGAATATAGAGCATGAGGGTTGTTTTGAAGCTATTCCCTATTCCCTACCCACAATTATTCTTATAGCATCCTCAACCTTCACACAAGGAATTGTAAAACCACACCCAACTTTCATCTATCATATGCATTGTCACTTCTTTTCTCCCAAAAACATTTGGATAGCATGACACACTATGAAGACTCCATATCATAGTTAAATTGAGAATAGGGAAGAAAGAAATCAAAGCCAAATATGTTATACATGATATGAAGAACATCAAGTTGGTGAAGTATATATAGAAGTTAGAACGAAGAAAATGACATCAAATACTCAACACTTAACATTTAATTCACCACTTGATGTGACAATATTATTTCGAAAAAATTGAGTCATGACTTTAACTCATTGAAAAAATAATAAAATGTCAACCATTGATTTTTGGAAATCTAATAGTTCTAGTTTTATTCCGCAGGTTTGAATTCACAAGTCTAGAGCTTCAGACATTTGCTTCCAAAATGTCACTTAGCTTTCCTTCATTTTTGTGCATCTCCTTCATCAACTTTGTAGCCCCCACCGCTCTTAACAAGCTAGTAGAAAAGCCACATGTTAGCTTCCTGCTTCCCCTCTAAGATTTGTAAGTTTTAGATCAATAGTTGCGGCCCAGCATGCAATGGACCAGATCAACCCAATGACTATCAACTTGCTTCCCCTTTAACCAATAGGCTAGTGACCATAACGTATAGCCTCTAGCAATAGACAACTAAGATTAGAACATCTCGATGAACAATTTTGCACATGCTCATACATCCTTTTAGTAGCACGTTGTTTAACCTTTCATAATTGCTGAGAAATATTTCGCCAAATATTCCCATGCCCTTCATAGTTTTACGAGCAGTGGAGATGATTCCACGTGGCTCATGCTCGCTATCCCTCCACAAGCCCATATCTGATAGTGGGTCCCCCGCGGACTAGTGGGGAACAACTGAGATTCATTTGTTAGAGCACATCTCAACCGTTGATTTGATCACGTTCAACCATCGACGCCTTTGAATGGTGGTAGGGCCCGCCACGAGGGTGAACAAGTGTCACTTGCTTGCTATCTATCTAGATTCTTTATTTTATTATTTTATAAGGTTGATAATTCATCCTTGTTTGGCCTTTACATCCTTTGCATAAAACGTTCTTAAGTTTTTAAGCCCTGGTCCTAAGTTCTTCCTAGGTGGTCCCTCTTTTAAAACAAACTTTATGCATGTGCATATTTTTGCCACTTAAGTTCTTATATTGCTCATCACCAAAATCCTTCAACCCATCGGGTTCATTACTTTGATGAGCGATGAGCCTTGATTTTCTCTTGTATCGCGCATTGCAAAAGGTGTTTGGTTTCCATGTTTCATTTCCGTGATGAGCAATATATGCTTGTTTCCTTTCATATCGCTTATCATTGAAGATCTTTTGTTCTTTGCTTCCACTTCAGTGAAGCATGATGAACACAAGTTTCATCTTTTGTTGTTTATTTCAATTACTGCAATGAGTGATATGAAGGTAAGGAATTGTGGGATGTGATCTTGCCACATGTCTGCATCTAACGGTTCTAGTGTTATTCTGAAGATTTCAATTCAAAATTCTAGTGCTTCAAAGATTTTCTTTCAGAATGCAACTACAGTCGTCCATCAAAAATTCATCGAATGCTCAAGGGTTATATTAATTTTCATTGACATCTGGCTTCATACATAATAAATATGTTGACACTTGTCCCCATTTTGGACACTTTATGAAGGAATTTGAATGTGCAGAAATTTTTTCCCAGAATAAAACAATATGTAATTGTAGCATTTGATATTTTCACCAACCACACTATGATTTTTTATTGGCATACAAGTTTATTTCACCACTGATTTTTTTTATTAGTTTGGGATTATGTTTAATTCACCAATTTTTTTTAATTCATTTGAAAATAGGTTTAACTCGCTAATGAAAATATTTTATTGGTTTGAAAATAGGTTTTATTCACCAATGAAAATATTTTATTGGTTTTTAAAAAATTGCAATTCGCTAGGATTTTCCACAAACTTCTAGCGATTACAAAAGATTCACTAATTGAGATTATTATTTTTTCCCAAAAAATAAAAAAATTCACCAATAAAATTAATATTTTTTTGGGAAGTATACTTGAGATTCACCAAGATTTTACACCTTCATCGAGGGGGGGAGGTTCTTAAAGTTATTCTTAAAACTAAACTCATGTTTTCTTTGAAATGTTGCAGTGCAACTGCAAATGTGGAAGCTAAGGTAGGCACATAAATCATTTGGAAAATGTTTCAACATAATTATGTGGCATGGTTTGTTATCATAGATGTGTATGAACAAATTCGGTTTAATAAAAATTCCATGGAGATTCTTAATCAAAAACAATTGACAGTTGTGAAACAAACTCATCACCCATTGCAAACATCCTTCTAATCTGTGCAACAAGAAGAGCTTTAGAACATGGGATGATCTATTAAAACATCAAAAGGAACAAATATCTGTAATGTTTCTTTCTTGAATACCATCATAGTTTGGCTACAACTTGGAGCTTTAGAACAGGGTATGGAAATCCATAAGAAAAAATAAAATTAGCATATTTGGTTTTAAAATCTTGTATTACAAATGTGGAAGCTATAGCTAGAACATGAATCATTTGGAAAATTCATCAACAAACATTTGATATTATGGAATGCAATCATTGTTGAACATGCATAGAATGAATTAGTTGAAAAAATAAAAAATATATTGCAAACCAATTGTAAACCTAAATTCATCAGTGTTTCCAACACCCTCCAATTTATGCAAATTAATAAGCTTTGGAGCAGGCTATGGAAATCCATTAGAAAATAAAAGCAATTTTTTGCTACATGTTGTAGTTGTTCCTATCCCTATCCACATGAATGTGGAACATGTTTGGAACTACAACAGGGGCATGTAATTTGGAAAATGTGGAAGCAACAGGAGGCACACGATTTGTTTGAAATAACCCCTCATCAAATCTATTCACATGGACTCATTATTGTTAGATATAAGAAAAATGAGCTTGCTGGAAAAGCCTTGGAGATTTTTATCAAGAGAAATTTACAAGTGTAAAGACAATATCAAGGCTTTTCCAATATCCCCCCATCTTGTGCTACACAAGCAGCTTCAGAACTTGAGATCATTGTAGAAAAGTAGAGAGAATATTTTTGTGAAATATTGAAGCAGTTATGATTACCCCACGTATTGCATACATGGTAGAACCTTCATGTTTTACAATATAGATATAAATGTAAAAAAATTATTTTTGTGAAATTTTATAGTCTATTTATGTTTGGAAATATAGACAATAAATATTCATATTTTAAAGAAAGGAAAGAATATTTTTATAGTACATATATAATTGGTTTAGTATAATTGACAAGGGTGATGGTATGTTTCTTGATTTCTGTGCTACCTCAATTTTCATGCCATGAAGGTACAACTGAATATTTTATTTATTTTTTAATCTTTAAATTAATAAAAATATTTGGTTTAAAGCCTAAATGAGCACTTTTAGTAAAATGGTCATATCTTGAGCATATGGAGTCCATTTTTTGCAAACTATATATCATTGGAAAGCTAGTTCCAAGCTTGATCCAGTGGTGTAGGTATTTTTTTCTTGAATTTTTGGTTTTGATTGAGTTATCAACCCTTGAAGTAATATCATCAGTTTTTGCTTCTAGGGGCATATCTTTTGACTCGGGTATTAGTTTTTCATGATTCTTGTGGCATCGGAAAGTTGGTTTAGTCCTCTACACAATGATCAAACTTATTTTCCTTGATTTTTACCTGCGTACATTTTATTCAAGTTTTGGTGTTTACACAATTTGCCTAATTACTTAGACATTTTGGCACTTGGGAATGCTCTGTTTGCGTCATTTGAATCTATTTCACATGATTTTCATGTAGTAAAGTCATTTTTCTCATATTTGTTCATTTGAAGAGTAATCATGGGTTTTTCTACTTACACTTCAGTTGTAATCCTGGAACGGGATAATTATGAGTCATGGGAAAAGGGCATACTTACACATTGTAAGTGGCTTAATATTTTGCCTCATTTATATGACCTCATACCTAAACCAAACACACCAGGGAGGAAAATAGCTTGGGATATCATTAGAGATCATTTAGTAAGAGGGTATGTGTAGGATCATTATGGAAAAAACGGGCCCTTAAGTGGCAATGAAAATTCAAAAAAATAAGAGTTAGGCAACTTGATGTAAAAATTTGAATAAGTTATCTATATTATTTCAAAAATATGTAAGAATAGAATCTATGGAAAATTGAATGTAGTTTCTAAACTACTAGGTCTATTTATTTTAAAAAAATCTATTTGGTGAAAATTGAAATTTCAATGCAGTAGTACTTAAATTTCAGGGAAAAAATAAGAAGTAGGTGTCCGCCTGACCACCCTAACCACAATAAAATGATAATATTTTTTTATAATATTTTAGATATAAGTAGAGGACTCATGTCCGATGTGATGGCTATTTTTTGTAATTTTTTCCAAGTA
>VDFB02074137.1:0-14921 GCA_007258455.2 Sequoia sempervirens | reverse complement strand
TCACATAGTCTGGTAATCTAAATTTATAAAATCTCCCTGAAACCATTGGCAGAATCAGCACAGCTGCAACGTTAGACTTGCAAAAGTGTAGTAAATTAAATAGTCTCTTTGGTTTCTTTGGTAACCTGTCACAGTAGCGCACATTCTGTTATGCGAGCCTAATATTCAGATTGTTTCATTTCTCATCATCAATATTCTTCTCTGAAACATCGAATCTGTAAATTGATGGAAATGGTTCACATCTCTCAAAACAATTTCTCTCGCAACAAACTTAGAAAGGGGTATAGCGGCGGTTTACATTTGATAGCCTTTTGGTATCCCATACTTGGATGTTCAATTCATTGGCTAGCTATTATTTCTATTTATATTCAAATATTTCCTTGATCATTTCACTGCCTTACCATTATATTAGGGGTTGCTTTATGGACACGGCTGTACATGTTGAAAATTTGATTTGAAGGTTACCATTATCTCCATTGTAATCAACCATTTGTGTCTAGGGTTGTCTATGCATACCCTATATTGGGAGTATTTGTTTGTTTATGATTTTTCATGGTAGCATACCTTCATGTTGCGTTCGATTGGAAAGTTGCCTATAGAATTCGATGCATTCATTGCTCCTAGAGATGCCTTTATCATGCCTTTTTGCTTGAAATCTGGTGTTGATTGAAGTTTAAGTTGAGGACAAAATACCATTAAAATAAATCTTCAAAGATCTCCTCCATATGCTTTTAGGCGTGATGTTAGTTGGCTTAGGTAAGGAATCTTCTAATTGCTTGTTTATAATTTAGAAAACTGTTATTACTTTCCTTTCCAAAACAAAAGAAAAAAAATTCAGCATAATAGGAGCTTTCTTTTAGGGGCCACGTATATTCCCCATGAAAAGGCATTCTATTACTTAAAATGACCCTTTAATTAGCATACACCTTATGATTAAGAGAGGGGAATATATTCCTATAAGATAGATTAGGGTATAGAGATATTAATATTAGGGATTCTCAGAAAATATCTATTCTCTTTTTACATTCCCTCTTTAAAAGAATTAAAATATATAAAAGTGGTTTTAAAATGTTTTTATGTTGTAAAGTTATTAGATTGATTTAATATTTTAAGGTGGTACGTTATTATTCACTTGTTTTATATAAAGGAATTAAGTAATCTTGATAAATAAGAAAGTGATAGAATTAGGAATGGAGATTGTTGTTATTTAAGAGTTTTAGGAAATTATTATTACCTCAATTAATATGGTTTATTCTTTGTTAATTCGTAGGTGAATATTGTTATTTTATAACCTTTAGAGTAGCATGGTAAGATTAGCGTGTAAGCTAAATAACTAGGAAATTGTATTAAGATTGTCTCAAATGTTATTATTTGAGGGAAATAATCTTTTCATTTAATTATGAGATTAATAGGAATATTATGAAATGTAAAAATGTGCCTTGAGATAATTACGATGTCTTTTCAAGCAAGAATAAGATAAGTTGTGAATATAATAAATTTGAAAATTTTAATTAGTTGGGTATTATGATAAAGGCTAGTGAATGATTGTAGATTCGTTAAATGTTTTGATTAATTATATTTAGTTAAACAAAGGGCTTATGTAAATGCATAAAATTAGATGATCTTTTCTAAGTCAATTTCCCTCATATTCTTTTAATAGTTGATTTGTGGGTTTTCTATAATAATAGTTCTAGAAAATACTTGTGATTGATATCATGATCAAATTGTTTGAGTGGGTTGATCTTCGAAGGGAGATTGTTGTTATAATGTGTAAATTGGAATATATTTGTTTTAATTTGTGTTGGAAGAGTGTACTTGTGATTAGTGTCTTATGGCTTAAAAACATTAGATTTTATCTTCACTTCACAATATTATGCTATCCTTAAATGATGGAAATGATTGATCTTTAAAATAATGTTCTTTTTAGATTGTTTCAAGTTACTTCTTATTGAATGAATGGATATATTATGAGAATGTGTGGTTTTATGGATTCTTTCGATGTGACTTTTCGTGAGCTGATTTTGAGTTGGGAATTTTCTCTCAATTAATGTATGTTGCTATTCCTTGGGAACCCATATGTTTTCTTTTTGGGCTTTACCCTAAGTGGAAAATTGGTTAATGTTAACTTTGTCATGATTGATGGTTCTACTTGATGAGTCAAATTGAAAAGTTCTTGAGTTATGGGTATTCCGAGAGGAGAAAATAGAGGTTTCCCTTGGATGTCCGATTTAGTTCGTATCAAAGTTGTTGATGTTGTTTAAGGGAGTTGTCGATCTTATTTTGATTAAAAATAGTTCTTCAAAGGTTTTGCTTTTATTGTTGTCAGATTTTCATGGGGAAACCCTAGTGTAACTTTTTTGAGAATCTTCCAGAGGCTTGTTTTTATGGTTGGTCAATGTTCTCTCTCTATGTGCCTTGATGTGGCAAGTGCCTTGATTTTTGGAATTTAAAAAGGGTTGTACATGAATCGTTGAGATTTTGATTATGTATTTATGGCAAGATGGGTAATGCCTTGCATGCTGCTCTGTTGTGATATAATGTTCTTGTTATGTTGTACAACCCTTGGATTTTGGTTTTATGTTTTGAGTGTCTAGAGAGAGAGGGTGTCTCTAAGTGGGTGGTCAGCGCACAAAGGGGCACCAGGATAGACCTCGTTAGAGTGAATTTAATAAGTGATAATTTAAATAATTAACTAGGGGGTGGGTATAATCACATTAAAAAGATAATTGATGCCTCATCCGCCTTTGAGTGCTACCACAGACTAAAGGGGATTGAGAAGGCCGTGGTTGGCAAGATCGTTTCCTTGTCTTCATGAAAGGTTAACGGTTCCGCATGAGCAACCCTATGGAGCAGCACCTTGAGATAGGTAGCCTGGATAACCATAGATGGAGGCGGCTCCTAGCACTCGGGATGCCTGGATAATTCGTCAGTAGACGGAGGCGGCTCCTTGCAATAGTGGTAGCCTAGAGAATCCATGTTAAGCCATGTGATGACACTCTCCTCTAACACTCCTTATTGTGTTGCTTCTTTGGAAATCCTCTGGAAGTGGTCCTTTGTCTTGAATTGATGAAACATAATTGTTTGAAATGATTTATGATTTTACCCTATTTTATCTATGGTGTATTTTGTGGTCTTGTATAAATCTTGTGGATGTTTGGGTTTTGACCTTGTACTCTTATGGTACTATTATATGATGTTATTGGAATTGTATTATGTTTTTGGAAGTATTTCATGATCATCCTTTGGTTATTTGTTTACTGGTTATTGCTTTGATTCATGTGATGAAATTTATGACTCTTGGATGTGGTTGATTATGTCATTGTAATCCCTGAGTGTTATGATACTTTTGTATGATGTTGAGTCTTGTGGTTCTCTGTTGGATGTTCTTGGTTGAGGTATCTTTCTTGTTAGCTCCTAGCACAGGGGGTGGGTCTTCGGACTCACATGGTCGGGTGGAACGTGCTAAGCACCCCATTGGGTCCCCAGTCAAGGATCGAGAGGTGCAGATTGGTGTTGTTGCAGCGACTCCAGAGTTGTATTTGTCTTGGAGCTAGTTATGATACTTGTATTCATCTATTCATTTGTATCATGCTATCTGGTGATGGTTTCACTCATATTTGGGACACTTTTGTATCATTGTACTTCTTAAACATTGTACTGTAATGAAATGTTCAACTTGGTGTGGATATTGGCTATGACAGTTGTTATTCAATGTGTTAGAATGATCATGCATATGATGTATTTGTGTATTCAGATGGTTTCTTATCATTGTTCATCATGTATGTGTTATATTTGTTAATGTTTACTTTATATCTTTAGATTTTATTCTTTATGGTTGTTGTATGGATCTAAGTCGCGTAATGACTCCTCATGTACCCCAAGGGATGTGTGTTAAGGAATCTATTTAAATGAAATTCATGTTATGACTTAATATGTATTACATGTATGTTATGTTTACTTTAAAATAAAAAATAAAAAATTGTGCGGTAATTATTGTGTGATTGTCCTTTGGGGTTCTACGTATGGCTGCTAAATGACTCGAGTTTGCACCATCTTCAAATTCTCACACAGCTTTAGCTGCTATAGGTGCCCTAATGTGAAGATTTAGTTAAAAATAATAATTTCCAGTGTCCAAATAAGCCAAAAATTGTAAACCACTCATTTTCATGGACAATTCCTATATCATGCAAGTCAATCCCCATGAATTGACTGAAATAACCAAAGAACATTACTCAAAACTATTCTATAATCACCCCAATGAAATTTCTAAATTTAACTCTTCAAAAAAGATTGACTCCACATAAATTTGTGCAATTGAGAAGTCTAAAGCAACTTTCACTCCAATCTACAATAATCTCAGATGATATTTCACACCCCTCAAAATTGTATAACTAATGAGATTTTTCATTCCTAATGGCTAGAAATGGTAGAAACCCTGCCTCTTCACACCAAATAATCATATCAAACAAATAACAATTCCTGGATGCAAAAGAATGAGCTCTTAAGTTCCTTTTTTTTTTTTCTTGTGAGAGTTCAAACACTTTCCTTGCCAATGTGGGATAAAAGATATATTTCCCACTTTAATTTTTCACTTAAAGCACTTTATAAAATTAAAGCGACTTTATTATTATAAACTTACATTATAACTTTATAATATCATTTAAATGTTTTAATTATTCCTTAGTCACTTGAAAAATCAATTAAATGAGGGTCATGGCCCCATTGCACATTATAATTGCACTTTATATTTAATTATTAATAAAGTATTACCTTATTAATAATTAAAATAACATAACTCCATAAATACTCACTATTTCTCAATTCTGTCTTAGCCAAGGAGTTAACCACTACATCCACTGTACATCTAATTTCCATACTAAAAATAGTAAGGGTCCCTCTCTATCAACCATTGATTTACTATAAATAGTAAATCCCTCATTATATGATCAGACCAATGGTTTAAAGGTTTGACACTGCAAATGAAGCCTGTTTAGGTGCCTTACTATAGATATAAACCCTGACTATCCTGAAATAGTCACTTACTATAAATAGTAAGTGTTCCAAACTGAGTCCAATGAAGGTTAGACCTGAACTATCACCGATCACTGTAGGTGAAGCCATATCAAATACTACCAAATAAGACCCCCTAACCATCTACTCTAGCCTATGAAGGTTAGGAATACGCTAAACCATCCACAATCATGGTCACACTAAAAAGGGGACATTATAGAATATTTATAATCTCTCTCATCTCCTTGCTTATAGTCTATTTTCTTCCACAATATTCTTCCTCTATTTTCCTTATATATTGTATTACACTCTCAAGAGGTAATTTTCCTTTATTTCACTTAAGCAAGCATTTGTAAACTCTAAAAAATGAGATAAGATACTCTTTCATAAAAATTACAGCATGAAATTTTATGCAAAAAAGAGTAAGGATCCTAGTCCAAACCCAGTACCTCCTCCAACAACATTGAAAACTAAAAACTCTTGAAAAATTCTACAATTGTCACAAAGAAAACTATATCCCATAGCTAGCAAGACTTCTCACTACTAATTACTAAGAGATAGTTCCTTATTTTCCAACCAATAAAGTGTGAAAATTGAGCTAAATATTCCATCTGTGTCTTTAGATTCCTAGCAAACAAGGGGAGTTAAAGAATATATTCTAGGATTAGAAGTTTCCCAATCAATTCTAGGTCAGTTTTGATTGATGATTCTCATGCACCTTTGTCCAACCGCTATACTAAAATCAATCTTTTTCTCATAATATTTAGTTTTGTAGACAGTCTTCATGATTTTTGTGGAATGTAATTTAGTTATCTTCTCTTTACTCTCCTAAGCTCTTCCCACTCAAGTTGCTTAGGAAAAAAAATTAAATTGTAAATTTCTTGTAGCTAGACACATCCAGATATGTTGTCTTTTATTTTTGTGGTAGGAAGAGTTTACCCTACAATGCCCACTTTTTCACAGTTACAATGTTTTATTTTGTAACTTAAGTCTCACCTTTTCATGGGTAAAATAGTAATTGAAGATTACTTTCCTGTTTGTACCCCATTCTATTTGCATTAAAACAAAAACTCTTAGAAAGATATATCTTAATCCTTTCAATCTAGCCACATGATGTCTTTGTGTCTTATATTTTAAGATTCAATACCCTATGTCAACATACAAAGCCATGAAAGACATAATTGTTTTAAAGAGAGTTGACTATGTAGTGAAGAAAATAAAAAGCATTACCTAAATGAACCTTCAGTTAGCTTGTCCCAGACCATTGAATGGTTAGGATTTATAAATGATTTGTCCTAGTGTAGAGGCTTTAGCTTGGCCTACAAATTTCCATCATCTTCTTGGGTCACATTTTTTTTTTTGTAGATTTTATAGGACCTAAATTGCAAATGCAACCAGGGGAAAGTGTGTTTAATTATATCAATTTAACTATCCCTTTCAATTGTTAATTGTCCAACATTATGAGCATTGGTAAATAAAAATGATAGTTGCTTGTAGTTCTAACTTTATAGAGCTGAAACGAATCAAGAAGCACAATCTTAATTACCTCAAATAAAACATCTGAATCTTTTGTAAGGGTTGCAATATATAGTTCAAATTAGTGATTTTCAATATTAATGGGATACAATTTAAGGGTCAATTAAATTGAGGACAATTAGTTTTAACAATATTTTTATTTTAAAAATTTATATTTACAATATAATATTATTATAAAAATTGTAATTGTATTTTATCAAACAAAAAATTATAGTTGCTACTGAAAAAATAATTCAAATGTTAAAATCAATTTCTCATTCATAAAAACTGTAATATTATTTGAATAACTAGTTTTTTTAAAAATTTAATAGAAAATAAATTTATTTAAAAATCAAAATAATTGTGTATCTCATCAAAAAATTAATTTAATATATTATCGACACTTACATAATATATATTAAAACAAATAATCTAATGAAAATATATTCAATGATTTAAAAAATAATATATTAGATTATTAAAAATTAAAATATAATATTATAAAATTATTATCTAATATATTAAATGTTATATATTGTATATATATATTATAATATAATGCATGATAATTTAATATATTAATATACTATTTCATAATATAATATACTAAAAATATATTAAATGTTATATATTATATAGTTTATATATTTTAATTTGTTGTTATATTATTTTGCATATATTATATAATAAATTTTTAAACTATATCTTTTAAGATGTAACAAGTAAATAATAAAATTTTAGGAATGAATAATATTTGGCTCTAATTTTGAATTAAAAAAGATAGATTAAAAGTAACACTTCAGAGTTGGGAAAACAATTTTGAATAGTTAGAAAAATCTTTTATATAGAAGTATTTTGAATAAATTCATTCAATGCAAAGATTAATTTGTTATAAAACTTTGAAAAAATGTCAAAAAATAATCATAAAAATTTTCTGCAAAATCTACTCCTTACTTAAAAAAAAAATTAGCCAAAAAATGCTTTTTAAAAATGCTGGTATACCTTTTATGGTTAGCATTCCTAAAAATCCACCCTTATCGCTCAAAAATTTTAGCCAATAAAATTGGAGGAAAATAATTTTTGGGATTTAAAAAGTTAAAAATCGTGTATTTAACTTTAAGAAAATTAAAATATAATGTATTTAAATTAATATATAATGTATATAAATGAAATAATGAATTTCCATTCACTGCAACCAAAACATTTAATCACTAGTTAAGATCAAGGGATTGCCTATAGTTCCATGGTAGGAACTAAAAATAGGCAAAAGGGATTGATTTGAAGTGTGAAATCATCTCTAGCATAAATTCAGTGAAGATATATATCTCTATCATAACATCTAAGGTGAAAAGTTACTCCATTGGTAGATTTTACAACAATAAAAAGTAAAGAAAAATGTAGGCTTTAATTAAAATTTCAGCATTAAGATAAAAGTATACTTTCTATTTACATGTATTATAAAAGGGGATAACAATATTGGTCTCATGCCTACATTAAATTTTGATGACAAGCAAGTAAAACTATTTTTTAATATAGATAGCATAACTATGCAACATGCTTATATTATAGCTTACCATATATTTATATATGAAATAATTTATTTTAGATAGATGTATTTAAGATATCTATAGTTCAATTAATATTAATGCTATATTTATTGTTAAATATTAATTATTTGACATGTCAATGGTTGTTCAATTGAAGTTAATAGGTTTTATTTACATTTACATGATTATGAAAATTTTCATTTTTACTATGATGTGGGGGCAATAGATGAAGTGTAAAGATATGATCTTGTTCACAAAAAATATTTAGTCTTCATTTATTTTTTAAATATTAAAATAGATTTTTTTAAAAAATATATTAACAATCACAAAAAAACTATTACAAAATTACATATATGTATACACTATAAAAATATTGTACTATTAAAATAATTATTTAATCACATATATTTTATCATTTTAGTTTCCCTTCTTACTAAAAATATATTCTCAATAATCTTTAATTTTTTATTAACAAATCTCTTATTAAAAAAAATTATTACATATTTAATATATTAACATATGAAATAGTTTATTTTCATAACATTTTAATATTATTTAAATGGTTATATATTTAAAACATAAAATAAATAAACTCTCATCTTAAGACTCTTGTATAACGTAAAAATAAAATGTAAATAAAATGACAAAAAAACCAAACTTTTATGATTTCAAAAATATGTTATATACATAACGAAGTATTGTGATTCAATTAATTGATTGACCACACTTTAAAATATATTCTTTAATTACTCCAATCACCAAAATTCAAACCCCAAAACTATGATATGCCTCGTTTGATATATAATCCTCATAAAAAGCTGTTAAAGACATCAATTTAGGGTTCTTGTATGACTTCAAAGAAAATACAATGTCGTCTACCATACAAAAAATATGCAGTTCTCTGCTTGCCACGCGTATGCATAAAATGAACCAGCATGAATTAAATTTGCAGTTGTTTGCTCGCCACGTTTCGGCATAATCAAGGTAAAATTGAAATAAATACAAGTTTATAAATTTGGAAGGAGAGCTCACAGTCCTTATACTCCCACCAAAATGAATACAACCTTTTATAGAAAAGAAGATATTTACAGAAATCCCCATCCAAAACTTTTTTTGTAATCGATCCCATGCTGTACTGTACTGTGTGGTCACATATTACTGTGGCGTATACGTTTCAAGAGAGCTGCTGGACTGTTGGGTACTCAGCGTTTGTAACGAAAAATTCTCCTCTCCTCCTCCATCATCCAACAGCAGCAAAATCTCGTCTATATTAATGTCAAACAGCTCGCCATCGGTAGTTTCCAGGTCGCAGTGGGTACTTTCAAGAGGGGGGTAGTGGTCTGTAGTTAGATTTAAATCACTTATATTGATATTTTCAGGTTGCAGAGGAGGATTATTGAGGAAGGCAGAAGAGCCATACATGATTTGAGCAGCACGGTCGTATGCAAGAGCGGCTTCATTGGCGGTGTTGAAGGTGCCGAGCCAGAGGCGCCTTCCTCCGTTGGGCTCTCTGATTTCGGCCACCCATTTACCCCACGTCCGCTGCCGCACACCTCTGTAATTGTACCGCCCATTTTCAGGCCCTCCTTTGCCTGGCATACACCCTTTTCTTGAACCCTTCTGAGCTGTTCTTCTTCTTTTCATTTGCTCGGATGAATTGAACCGCTGCCATTGCTCTAATATCTCAGTAACTTTCTTTTCCTTCTGCCCCCTCGCCGTCTTCACCATCTTTGTTCAACGCCTGAAATTGAAAATGTAAAAATCAGCGGAAACACTGGTTGAAATGGGTAGGAGCTTACTTGGTTGCTACACTACAAGATGATATGGCTCAACGAAATTTTAACTAAAAGGAGTGGAGATAGAATCCCTCAAAAGAAACTCGAAAAGAAAACTTAAGATGATGTTCTGGCGGCACCATCTGATGGAATAATTTAATATATGTGTGGGGGGAGAGAGAATGGAGAGCCTTGCTGACGAAGAAAAGAGATGAAAGAGAAAGCGAGAGGGGCCTTGCTCAAGAAGAAAATGGATGAAAGAAAGAGGGCCTTGCGGGATAAGAAAAGGGATGGACGTGACGACGCGGACAAAAAATCACCCTTCAATTGCTGTTATGATGGGCATTGGTTTCCTTCGTTCCTGAGTAAACGTGTACGCGGCCTCCAATTTGCTGTCCACCCGTTCTAATAAAAGCTCTTTTACTCAATTTATTACGCCGAAGGCGTTCCCTCTATGAACGAGGCGACCTGTAAAAGCGTATCGACGGCTGACGCAAATGCAAGACGATTAAACGAATCTTAGCCGTTAATCATTTTTCGCCCTTTTTTGGGTGGGTTTTGGCCTTTTTGTTTTTTTAGCTTTCCCTGCCGCTATTGGTTTCCACTTCTCCAAACTCTTCATTGCTGCTATTGACCTTTCACTTCTCCAATTTGACGAGCTGCAGCCTGAAAATAACGTTTCGACGAGGATTAGAGGGTATATTTAATAAAATGAAAATTACGGCCAGGATCCTAATAATGAGCACATTTAGGTTTAAACATTACGGCATCCTTAGCATAATTAATATATAATGTATATTTTATATATTGAAAAATAAATTATAAATAATATAATTATATTACTTATTATTCTTATATATTATATTTTTTTATTAATAATTTTAAAAGTTAAGAATAATAAATATATATAAATTATAAATGTTATTTTTTTTAAAATATTTTGAAATTGTTATTATTTTAAACTCTTGTACACAAAAAATTATATTAAATCTCGCATTAATAATAAATCTCCATTGTTTAAAAATGGTTAGAAATTTGGGATAAATATCGGTTAATTTTTGTGTGTAAATCAAGATTATTATCATTTTAATTTATTACTTTTTCAAAATTTCATTCAAACATTCAAAAACAAATATTAAAAAATAATCTAAACAAAGATATCTCTGAACTTATTATATATAGATTATTTTAAATGTATATATGCTAGTTATATAATATAAAATATAATCAATATATTATATATATTTTATGTAATACAGATTAAATTATTTGTATTATATAAAATATATATAATATATTAATTATATTTATTATTATATATATAAATATATATAGGTTATATTATATTATATATTATATTCTATACTAAAAATTATAAAATATATATATGAAATTATTATAATTAATAGTTAATATATTTTTATACAAAACAAATGGTTCAAGGATTACGTCATAGAAAACTATAGTTATGTTAATATGTTAGAGTATGTGTTTGTGCATGTATGCACTCCAAATTCTAATTGCATGTGGCTAGATTAAATAATTAATAATAAGTGCTAAATAATGGAATGAAATAAATTTAGAAAAATCTACATTTTTTCTTTAAAGAAATTAAGTATCATTTGATTATGAGATATTTCATATAGGTTCAAAACATAAAACAATACAAATGAAAAAAGAAGTTGCCATCAAATTTGACAAAAGATACTGCAAATTGAAATAAAATGTTCCCATCAAGTTGTCAAATCAATATTTATCTAGTTTTTATGTGATAAGTGAGATTTTGGAGGCTTTTACCTAATACCTTAGAGGATTTTACCATTAAATGGAAACTGGTTTACCATTAAATGGTTGGTGAAACTTGTTTTCCAACCACTCAATAGTGGTTTGTAGGCGTGAGACTTGTTTTAGGCTCAAATCTCATGCACTATATGTAGCCTATTGGCTAATAAAGAGAGAGAAACTCAAAAGATAGAGAATGATAGAAAGAGACAAATTTAGATAGATATCGAGAGAGAGAGAGGGGGGAGAGAGAGAGAGATGGAGACAAAGATTGAACAAGAGAGGAATAGACAAAGAGAGATAGAGCATGAGAGAAAAATATAGGACATACAATGGAAGAGAGATACTAACTTTTGATTGGTTGTTTCATTTCAACAATCCAAGGATGACATGTGTCCTTGGGGAGTTATGCTCAAGGTAGCATGTCATTTTATTAGGATATGGTAATTTAGCTTTAAGACCTCTTCAATGTACCCATTGCACACTTAAGGAGACAAACATATATATATATATATATATATATATATAGAGAGAGAGAGAGAGAGAGAAAGAGAAAGGAAGAGAAAGGGGAGAGGGAGATAGAGAGGATATAGATAGGTGGAGAGAGAAAAAGGGAAAAAAGAGAAAGAGAGAGGAAGAAAAATGAGACAAAGGAGGAGAAACAGATGATAGATAAAGAGATAGGAACAAAGATTGAAATAAAAGGATAGAGAGAGGAGTAGGGATACAAAAAGAGAGAAGAGAGAGAAACAAAGATAAAGATAGAGATAGAGATAGGGAGAGAAAGAAAGATAAATATGAATAGAGAGATAAGAGGGAGACAAAGAGATATAGAGAGATAGGTAGAGATATAGCGGAATACAGAGGGACAAAGAAAGAGGTAGAGATAGTGAGGGAGATAGAGAAAAATAGATAAATGAAAATATAAAGAGAGAAGAGGAGAGAGACATAGATAGAGATAAAGTCACATAAAGAGATAGGGAGATAAGGATAAATAGAGGGAATAAAAGATATATATAGAGGGAGATAATGAGAAACATCAAAATAGAGAGGGAGACAAACAGATAGAGAGGTAGAGAGACAAAGATCTACAAAGATAAATAGATAGAGATATATGGAGGGTGATTGATATATCTCTCTATCTCTCTCCATCTATGTCACTCCCTCTCCCCCTCTCTATCTATTGATCTATCTCTCTCTCTCCCCCTCCCTCTCTCTCATTTACTCCATCTCTCCCTCCATCTCTTCTACTCTATATCTCTATTTATATTTCTCTCTTGATCTCCCTCCCACTCCTCTCTCTATCTCTTTCTATCCATATCTTTCTCTACCTCTATCATTATCTATCTATCTCTCACTATCCCCCTCTATCTCTCTATATCACCCCTATTCTATTTATCTCCATCTCCCTCTATATATATTGAGATATCTCTCACTTTCCCTCATCTTCTTCTCTCTCCCTCACTATGTATCACTCTATGTCTCTCCTCCACTTCTTTGTCCTGATCTTCTACCTATCTCTCTCCCTCTCTCCCCCTTTTCTCTCTCTTCCTCTTCAAGCTATCTCTCTCCCTCTTTTCCCCTCTTCTCTATCTCCTCCTCTACCTATCTCTCTCCCTTTCTCTCCATCCCTCCATCTCTATCACACCCTCTCTCTATCTCTCCATGTCTCTCCCATTATCTCTCCCTCTCTCTATTTCTATTTACCTATCTCTATTTCTCTTGTCTCTCTCCTTCTCCTCCTCTCTCTATATCTCCTTATATCTATACTTCTCTACCACTCTATCTCACCATCTATATCTCTCTATCTCTCCAGGTAGCTCTCCCTCTTCCTCTATATCTCTCTATCTTATCCCCTTTATCTCTCCCTCTCTATCTCCCTATCTCTCTTTGTATCTATCTCTCCCTCTACCTACATCTCTCTGTCTATTTATCTCCCCCTTCCTCTCTCCTTCTATCTTCATCTCTACCTCTATTTTCCTCTCTCCCACTTTATCTCTAGACATGTCTCCCTCTCACCATCCATCCACTTATCTCCCTCTCTTTTCCTCTCTATATATTTATCTCTTCCATCTCTATCTATCCCTCTCTCCTCTCTCTTTATCTCTCCCTCTCCTTTTCTCCTCTCCATATTCCTCTCATTCTCCTTCTCCATCTCAATCTCTATCTCTATCTCCTTACCCTTCTCTCTCTCACACTTCCCAACTCTATCTCCCTCTTTCTATCACTATCCCCCCTCTCTCCTTCTCTCCTCATTGCAAACATAACATGAGCCTATTGGTAATGGAGCCTAATTATCTTCCTAATTCAGAGGTTTTACTTCAATCATGTCTGTATCCTTGTAATTGGATGCATAGTTGATTTGAAGCTATTACTTCCCCATTGAGACATTTGTTGCACAAACATCATTTGCTAAATGGCCTACCAATTGACCTCATGTACTGCATATATGTATATAAAAAAAAGACCAAAACTTATCCTAATTAACCTTCCACACTTCTCCAGCATACCCATTGCACACTAAGATGCAATTGCTAGTATAATATTAAATGTTCTTTGTCTTTCACATGTTTCATATAATAATATAGCGGGTGGCTATCCAATTTTTCTTATAAATTTATGTAATACTATTTTGTTTCAAAATAATAATACAAATGTAAATATTTATATGATTATTTGAAACAAAATAAATCTAAGTTGTTAAATGGTGAGAGTTATAAGAAATTATAATTTTGAAGTTTAAATAAAGTCAAGTTTGGAATAAATAGAGTAGAATCTAAGTTGTTAAGTGGTGCTCAAGCTATATTATTAGGAGGTGGGAGGGAATTTTTTAGTTTGGATTTTTCTATATACTAATTTTGTTTGGTCATCTAAGAGAAGCTTCCAACTAGAAACAATACCTTCTTCTTTATCTTCCTCATGTGACTAAGTATCATGAATTAGTGAAATGGCTAGAGAAAACTCAAGAAACATGCCAAAATTCAACTTTCTCACAAACACATAGATACAAATTTAATAAAAATAATAAATAATATTGTTAAAAATGATTTAAAAAGTGGTAAGTTTATGTGAATTTTTCATATTGAGTAGTTGATTGTAAAATATAATGTTAATTGAAATATGAAATATTTGTATAATTATTAAACATAAATTTTTAAGAGATAATTAATATTTATATTTTAAAAATATTTTTATTAATTAAGAGAGATAATTAGTTTTTAAACTAACAATAATTATAATTTAAATATATTGAGTGATTTTTTGGATTAGTTAATCTACATATTTTTAGCTT